>VXBT01004292.1:1578330-1595619 GCA_013400235.1 Oriolus oriolus | reverse complement strand
CCCGGTCACAGTCACAGCCACGGTCACGGCAGCGGGGCACCGCCGCCATCCCGCGGCCGTCGGACCCGGGGCCTTCCGTACGCGGTCCCTCCCGCCTGTCCCGCACTCAGCTCTGGCATCGCCTCTGTCCTCTCTTCTTCCAGCAGAAAGGGACCTGTGGGAGCGGGTTGACAGCTGACTGAACACGAGCCAGCTGTACCCAGGGGGCCAAGAAGGCCAATGGCATCCTGGCCTGGGTCAGTATCAGGGCCAGCAGGATCAGGGCAGAGATTGTCCCCCTGTACTCGGCACCTCGAGTGCTGTGTTCAGTTCTGGGCCCCTGACTACAAGAAAGACATTGAGGTGCTGGAGCATGTCCAGAGAAGGGCAACAAGGCTCGTGAAAGGTCTATCGAGAACATATCTTATGAGGAGGGGCTGAGGGAGAAGGTTCAGGAGGCACCTCATCGCTCTCTACAACTCCCTGAAAGGAGGCTGTAGTGGGGTGGGTGCTGTTCTCTTCTGCCGTGCCTGCAGTGAGAGGGTGAGAGGAAAAGCCTTTAAGCAGACGCACAGGAGATTCAGATTAGATTTTTGAAATTTTTTTTCACTGTTAGGGTGGTCAGGCATTGGAATAGGTTGCCCTGGGAGGTGGTGGAGTCACCATCCCTTGAAGGTGTTTAAAAGGCATCTGGATCTGGCACTGGTGGTGATTTAGTGGTTTAGGGGTTACAGTAGTTGTGTTGGGTGGATGGTTGAATTTGACGATCTTAAAGGTCTCTTCCATCCTAGATGATTCTATGATTCTTGCCAGCCACCCATGCTCAGCTCACAGCCATTGGCTGTGGGGGGCTGCAGAGGTGCAGGTAAGCCCGTCAGGTTCCTGCAGGAGTGGAGGCAAGGAAGAAGAGGTGAGCTGTCTGGTTTCTCCTGTCCATACTTGGGACAACATTGTTTCCTGCTGCCTTCTTTTACCTTAGCTTGTGGCTCCTACAGTGGAATGGCTCCTGAAGGGTCCCCTAGAGTGGGCAGCTGTTGCCACCAGCAGAAACTGGGAATATTCCTCAGGCAGCACTGGGCAATGTTGCTGGAGCCTGTCGAAACTGTGCCCTGAAAGTGCCAAACCCAAATAAACGTGGTGCTGATAAACCCCTGGGGCATGGGCAGCGGGGCAGCACAGAGTGCTCTCTGTGCCCTTGCACTCACTCCCTGCCCTCGGGCCTGCCCTTGCCTGTGGGAGCTGCTATCTCCTGCAAGACAGTCCAGGCCGAGATAATGTTCAGCCTTGACTCTGCCAGGGCCTGCACAGTGGGTGCTGCTTTGGCACTCTGGGGAGGAGAAGGACAGAGATAGTTGGTGTCCCTTGCTGTGATACTTGGGGATGTGGCACTGTCCGGTTTGGGTTGCCAGCAGCTGAGCCCTGCTGGGTGGCCCCCAGGTCACTGTGTCCCTTCCCATGGAGAGAGCAGCTGGAGCTGTGACTCAGGCCAGCTGAGAGGGGCTGTAGGTTCCCCAAATCTGCTCTGGAGGGATTAACCCACTCATGCCTGTTCAGCTGCTGACACTGGGAACAGGCTCTCACTGCATGCTTCCTTGACTCCCTGGGTCTCAGCATGAGACATTACTCCATTTCTCCTGGGACCATGGTATCTGCATACATGTCCTTGGATTTCTCCATTCCTCTCACTCTGCAAGTGCTCCGTGCTGTTTTCCTGGGAAAAGGACTGCCTTCATAAGCAAGCAGTACCCCAGACTGGAGGAGTTTTACACATTTTGGTTGTTGCTGTGCTGTGTTTTGCTTTGGTTTGGGTTTTATGGGTAATTCACTAGAGGCATGGTGGAAAGGGGTGAAATGTACAGATGGACACATCTGTTAGTTCTAGCTACAAAACCATTTTGCACAGTTCACCTCTTTTCTCTGTCTCCTCCCAGTTGCCAGGCATCTCCCTCACAGGCCCCTAGATTCCTGTTCATCAGAGTATAAAGACAAGCCCAGATACTCTTGGCCAGAGAACCACAGGGTGTTTAATTAACTTGCAGTAGCTTACCAGAGCAAGCCTTTCTGAGATGAAATCACTGTCAGCAGGAGGAAGAATGTAGCTCAGAAAGGAGGACATCAACACATTTCCTTTCCTTTCTTCCCCTCGAATCTCTTCCTTTCCATGCCAGGCGAGAAGCAGTGCCCTTGCTTGTGCTTGGAGCAGTTTCTCTTCACAGGGAGGAGTCCTTAGTTCATGCTTTGGTGCAGAAGGACCTCTAGTGTCCCTTCCCAGCTCATGCTTTGGCATCACTGCTCTAACTCGGTATTTCTTGATCTTGAGACTTTCCTACGTACTGTGGAAGGAGATACGATCCGCAAAGTGCGTGTAGGGAAGTGGCTGGGAGAGATAATGCTGGGTTGCTCCTCCCAGGGCAGGAGTCAATTACTTCTGTATGCCCCAGGCTCACCTTGCTTTGCTTCCATAGCTCCTCCACATCCTTTTTTCTTCACCTCAGGGACCTCTGGGTGCCTTTTTGTGCTCCATTTAAATACATTAGATGCTTCTGCTGTCTCAGCAATGAATTTTCCACTGCATTTCAGTGAACACCAGCATAAAATATCTAAATCTGTGTTGTGCTTCTTGGGACTTTTGTAGAGTACCCCACCAAAATCTCTGCTTAGTATTCAGCAGCATAAAATTCTCATAAACGGATTTAATTTAATTCATCAGTAGCAGCTATTAAGAGTCCAACAAATGTGATCTTATGTGTTTTGATCTATTTCATCATTCACACGTGTATGCCTTATTTCATCACCAAGATTTTCCTGCATGCATCACTCCAGTGAGACAGAGTGGGAGGTGGGGCAGGCAGGGTGGTCTTTCTGGGAGAGAGGAAGCACACAGGGTCTTTGAAGGCGGGGAAGATTTAGCAGAGACTATGTGAGAATGGAAGCAGATGGCTTTTAGATGTTGATGTATTTCCAAACTGAGTGTTTCACTTGCGGTTTGAGTTCCCGCAGCCAAGCAGCCCCTCTGGGTTTCCGTGGACTTAGTTGGGATACAGCTGAGCAGCAGAGTAGGTCTCTCGACCCTGCACAGGATGGACACGGGCGGGTCACTCTCCGAAGTGAATAATAAAGTCAAAGGACGCATTCTCCACGTGGAAGACGCCGGCATCCCTCCACCCGCCTTCTGCTTTGCCCTCTCCTCTCACTCGGGCAGCAGCAGCTCCGCAGGCTGAGAAGAGCCGGGAACCCACCGGAGCCCAGTAGCTCACGCCTTTTCACCGCAGGAGTCAGAGTTTCCCAGCTCCGGGCTCCCAGGTACCGGGAATCCCTCCCGCTCCTCCTCCCGCTGCCCCGGCCCCTGATGAGTTTCGGTTTCCATTTCCCCGGCGCGGCGTTCCCGGCGCTGCCCGAGCACTCCCGAGCTGTCGGCGGGCGAGGGATGGCGAAGGGACGGCGGCAGCGGGGCCGGGGGAGCGGCACGGGAGGTACGGACCGGCGGGAGGACACTGGGAGACCCCCGGGGATGGGTCCGTGGGCGAGGACGGGTCCGTGGAGGTGGAACCGCTGAAGTTGCAATAATCTGCTGTGCGGCCCCTCGGGGACGGGGAGCTTCTGCATGAGGGGCTTAAGCGTGTCCCGGTGCGCTGCACTCAGAGCGGGGGGACTGGAAGGAGGAAGACCATGCCGGGGAATTGGCGGGGATTTTCTTCTCTAGTTCCATGTCTGATGTGTGAGAAGGGTAGGCAGCCAATCTCCAGAGGTGTTAGGTAAATCAGGGTGGGCTTTGCTGATGACCGCCTTTCACTCTTGAGCATCCTGTGTCTCAGACACTTGTGCTGGAGCAGAGCTACATGGGAGTAACTGAGTCACCTGGTGCCTCTAGGTCGGGGAGAGCATCTGCAGCCCCTCAGCTGTAGACAAGGAGGTACTCCCTTCTGCTGTGAAGAGGCAATGTGTGAATTTTCCATCATTGCTTCTCCAGCATCCTGCAAAATGCTTGACTTGAAGGCATCCTATCCCCAAGGCTGTGACAAGTCTGGGGTGGCCAGATCCATCAGGAAAGTGCTTTGTCTCTGTCAGACGCTCTCCACAGATGTGCAGAAGCAACAGACTGTGCTTCTGCTGCCGTTTCACTGGTTGTCTTGGGAGCTGGTGGCACAGCAGCCTAAGACATGGAGAAAGGTCTTTTAGCATAGAGTCATCCAGCATGAAACAAACCAGTGGGCAGGCAGGACACTGAAACCCTAAGGGGCCTGAGAAAATAAGTCACAGACACTTGTCTTGCTTTTTCCTAAGAAGCAGAAACTCTTGCTGAAAGCAGTAGCACACAGAGATCTCGGGGAGGGGGCCGAGGTGGTTACGGTGCTTGCTGCCATAGCATGATCGTTGTGTCTGTCTGTGTGTGTCCTGCAGAGCGCACGCAGCCGCAGAGGAATGAGGAGGTGCAGTGCTCAAACTATGATGCAACACACAGGCTCGTTCTCTCCCCTAACGGGAAGCTTTCTGAACACTGGGCTAAAGCTTCAGCAAACTGCCCCAAGACAAGGTAAGAAGCTTTCACAAGGGTGGAGGTATGGATAGCAATGGTCAGAAAATGCAGCCTGCTTTTCCTCAAGGTAACATCCAAGAGTTTGAGGCATGTTCCTGTTGTAGAGAGGGAACTGGAACACATACAGTCCTAGTACCCAAAACTTTATCTTCCTTTTTAACCCTGCTAGAAGTGCACAGATTCTGAGGATGATACCAAGATCTGAGCTGCTTGGGATGCACATGAGACAGGTTTCTCTCAAACTTAGTAAGGATCAGTAGAACATACCAGAGCAATGCAGATGACTTGCAAACTACACATGGCTTAGGAAAACTGCAGGTGAAAGACACAAGCATGTCTGAACCTTACCACCTTCTGATTAAGCTGTGAGGATAACCATCATCTACAAATGGCCCAGCAGTTTGCTGTGTGACTTTCTGTTACGTTTCCCAGGGCAAGATAACAGAACTAGGCTGAGCCTGGTTCTTTTCCAGCTTCTCGTGGAGCAAACCACAATCAAATCAGTCAGCCCTGCTACAGCAGGCCAGCATAAGAGAAGGGTGAATCAGCTTACAGGTGACTTATATTTTGCCACATATTTCCTGCTAAAAGTGATAGGGCTTGGTGAACAGAGGATCTTTGTCCTTTACTTTGTCTCACAGCACAGCATCTATTTATTTTGATTTTTTTTCCCTTATTTTTGTAGGCTGGTGCAAGAACTGGGAAGCCGAAATATTGTTCAAATAGCATGTGGGGACCAGCATGCCATGGCACTATCCAGAGGTAGCCTCTTTCAAGAACACTTTTCCTCCACACAGGAGTCACACTTGCTCTGAAGAGGCAGTGTTTGTACTACTTGCAGTAGTTGGTGACACCATTATAGAGTAATGAGCAGTGGGGACACAAAGTGCACTGGCTATCAGTGCTGCTCCTTCCTCCCAGCACCCAGGGACCTGCATCTCTCTCTCTCTCTCTCTCTCCAGTTCCTGAGCACTGCCCCTCCACAAAGGTGTGTTTTGGCGAGCAGACGTGGCTGCCCCACTCCGCGGTCACCAGACCTGCTCATTCTTAAGTTGCAACACCTTTCTGGTTGGGAACTTCTTGCAAGTATGACTTTAGAGGTGGAAACACCTGGCCTCTATTTATGCTGTGCTAAGTCACATGGGCAGCAAGGGACAGTCCCAAGGAGGTCAGAAGCAAACAGAAATTTGGCCACACATGATGGTCTTGCCTTGGAGCTAGGTCCCTAAAAACAGCACTCCCAGGAGTTTTGCTCCTACTCCCAAAGTGCAAATACTCAAGGGAAGCAGTGAGGCTGAGCTGTTTTCTTTTGTTCTGTGTGTGAAGGGGGTGAACTCTTCACCTGGGGCCAGAACACCCATGGACAGCTTGGAGTGCAGAGCCAAACCACGCTTACTCCCAAACCACAGCTGGTGGAAAGACTAAAGGGCATTCCACTTGCTCAAATTGCTGCTGGAGGAGCTCACAGCACTGCTGTGTCACTCTCTGGAGCTGTGTACTCCTGGGGAAAGAACAGTTTTGGACAGCTGGGACTCGGAGACACGAAAGGTAAGGAGGAAGAGCACGAGGAGGGTGTTTTCCTGGTCAGTGAGCTCACCAAATTGAGCCTCAGTATTGTCAAGCTCCTGTGGAGTAGCAGTGGAGAGTAAAGCCTTTTGAGTAAAATACATCTGGATATGTTCTTTGTTTCCTGACTAGGAAAGGCATGCAGGAACAACAGATTTAGGGATTGTATTTCTATAGAGAACTTGCAATCATTTTATGTGGCTAATTGGATAGTGTGGGCACTTAAAACCTCAGAGGTCTTACAGTTCTATTTCCACTTCTATCCTCTCTCCAGGAAGTCTTGTATGAAAGAAATTAATTTTATACTTTTTTACCTTCTTTAATTCTCTCTAAACACAAGTTGAGAGGAGAATTAAAATCACCTCTCATCTTCAAACCTAGAAGGCTAGAGAAGAGTTGCCCTAGCCAGACAAAACCTGAAGACAGCAGAATCTAATCTGAATGAGTCCACACCCTTGAGAATCAGATATTTTGAAGCAAAGTACCATTTGGCAAGCAGATGTGAAAGTATTCCATTTTGTTTCAAACCAAAGTAAATGAAAATAAAGTAATATGAAAAAGAACATTATGAGAAAGAGTATGTTATACTGAAAGGAAAACAACCCAAACCCAAGTTGTAATTATGTGAATTGCTGTAAGACAGGACTGAAAATCACTTAATCCTCCTGTTTTCTGTATTTTTCTGTATATGAGACCCCCCAGTACTCTTTCAATTTAGCAGTATTATCTTCTTTCCAGACAGGGGCTGCCCATCATATGTTGGAGCTTTAGAGCACTGGAAGACTGTATTTATCTCATGTGGGGCAGATCACACTGCAGTTCTCTCCAAGGTGAGTCTGAAATGGAAAGTCAGCATCTGAGACGTCACCTTTGGAGAAAAGATACACTGCTAAAAGTCTGCATGGAGAAATTGGGATGATAATGCCTGCTTCCACCTGAGCCTGAAGGCTATCTCCAAGGGATGTTATCTAAGCTATTGGGAAAACTGGTCTTTTCTCATATTCCTGTCACCTGCATAAAACCTTTCGCAGGGATATGGTGAAAGGAAATCCTTAGGTAAAGAGGTGCAGTTCAACTCCCAGTACTTTTTGAAAATATTTTATTTTTTATAGTATATTGGGGACTTCAGAAGATGTGAACAACATCTAATTCACTAGGGTTTACTCATACAAGTAAAATTCTTAAGCAGCAGGGAGTTATTCTCAGGAGTTGAATTGCTTTTCTCAGGAGCTAAATGATTTGGACTTTACAGCGTATGATCCAGCTTGATGCAAAGTGAACCCTCCTCATGTTTCAATCAGGGATGTTTTGAATCAAGTCCCAAAGAACACGTTGTGTCTTGCTGGCTCTCACTCTTGGTTGTGACCATTTGAATGTCGTTAATAATGCAGTGATCCTGTTTGTTTCTTTATTTCTAGGAGGGGCTGGTGTGCACCTTTGGAGCAGGAGGGTCTGGCCAGCTGGGTCACAACTCCACCCAGAATGAACTCCTGCCTCGTGTGGTGGCTGAGCTGTGGGGAGCAAGGGTTTCACGCATTGCCTGTGGCAGGTGGGAAGTGCCAATGACATGTCTTTTAAGGTCAATGCCCATTGGGAATCACTGAAGAACAGTAGGGAAGGAGTCACCAAGATGTTCAAATCCCTGTATCCCAACAGGCCAGCACTGTCAGAGTATTCATCTTTCTCTGCTGACCTACAAACTAACTTGCAATTATTTATATTCTGTGGTTAATGCATCTGGATGACCATTAATTTGTTCACACTTACGCTGAAATCTTGTAATGATCGGCTTGAAAAAAAAGAATCCCATCTGCTAAAGTTTTAATTTTTTTAATGTTTTCAAGTATAAGCCACCCTCCTGCCAGAGCCCCAGTGAGAGCAGAACCCTCAGCCCCTGGTGAGCAGAGGGAGAGAGCTGCAAAAACCACCCATGGTCTCTTTCTCTTTTAATAAACAAAGGATGTACTGGGTTCCAAAGGGCAAAGGACCATCAAAAGCCTGCCTTGGGAAAGTAATTGAATTCCCATCCAGATTGACAAACTGGTGGGCTCTTAGTAAGAATTGAAGAGCAGTGATAATTACCCAGTTTCAATTTGCCCTTCTGGAACTGGGCCAGAAAAAGTCTCCTACAACTCACCTGGGCTTGGTATTGGGCTCAGCAGCACAGAAGCTGCACTTTTAAAAACGGAAGGGTGTGAAGCAAGCAAGGTGTAACACTATTTTTGTATGTGGAACCAAGGTAAATCACAAACATTAGAAGATAGTAAAGGAAATCTGAGTCCATATGTGTCTTTATTGCTGAATGTTTATGCAATGAAGAGTTCTAACACTTTGGTTAAACAGATTCTTTATCTGGACTGTCAGGACTTTTAAAGACAAGCTTCAGGTCTACATTCTGAAAATGTATCTGTAAATTTTATTCTGTCTTGCCCAGTGGTTTTTGCTTATTATGACTTTTTTTTCCTGAACAGACAACACACTCTGGTCTATGTCCCTTCCTTGGACAAATTCTATTTCTTTGGTTCTGGTGATGAAAGACAACTGGAAGATGAGAAGAAGCCAAATCAGTTGATACCACTTCCCATCAATTCACCAGTGAATACTGGAAAATCCTGCCAGAGTAATGACCACTGCAGATCTATACAATCTATATTTGTTTCTTCTCCATGGAGCTGTTTGATTTCTTGATTCCATGTTTACACTGAAAGGCAAACAGCATGTCTCATGCTTGCTTGGCCACCCCAACAAATTCTACCAGGAATTATTCCATTTGCTGCTTGATTATCATGGGTAACGGCCTCATAGAATCAAACTTTCAACAAATAACTACCATCTGAAGGCTTCTTTTGCTGTTCCAGTTTTGTGCACTTAACTCTCTGAAGATAATGACTGTCTCTTCAAATTACAATCTTTTTGTTTTTTCACAGAAAATGGTGCATCAAAAAAGGAGATTAAAATTATCACAGGAGTAAACCAAAGTTTTGCCCGTTGCAGGGCGGAGAACAAGGTATGTGCACATTTGATCATAGCTTCTGATTTTACCACTGTCCACATTACTGCTGGAAACATTTGGATTTTCCATCATGCTTGTAGCACTCCACTTTTGTATATGTCTGTTGCAGTTTCTTCTGTGCTTACCTACAAACTAACTTGTATTGCAGTTATGTAAGTTCTGTGGTTAATGCATCTGGATCATGCTGGATGAGCATTAATTTGTTCATACTTAGGCTGAAATCTTCTTATAATGATTGGATTGAAAAAAAAAGAATCCCATCTGCTACAATTTTAATTTTGTCAATGTTTTCACGCATTTCACACAGAATTCGCATTTGAATGGAATTGCCACTCTGGAGGATAAAGAAGTGGATGCATGGATTTCTAAATCTAAACGTTGGACGAATATAAAAAAGTAAATCAGAAACTTGCTATTTGGGTTTGGTTGGTTTTTGTTTTTTTCCTGATACATGATTTTCTCTAAAAATTATTCTTCTTTGGAGGCTATTTTGGAGGAGTAGGAACTGTTGTTCAAGAATTTAGCCAAGGCACAATCTTGTACCAGCACTTCTCACCTAGTTTTTGTATAGGAAAAAGAGATGTTGATAAGCAACAGGAGCAGAGCAGATGTACTGCATGGCTTCAGAAGCCTGTCCTTTTGCACAGCATGGTTGTAAAGTTGATGAGGAGCTGACAAGTTAAATCAGTGAAAGACCCTGCCTGCAGACCAAGGCCTTGTGCAAAAAGCCTAATCCAGAGTACCCAAACTGGAATGCTGAGCCAGCATTTAAAAATTAGTGGCCACTTCTTTAATTACCCATTTTCAAAAGCAGTATGTATATACCACTGTGGGATGCCTTACACTTAGAGTCTTTCTCATGGTTTATATGGGAGGTTATTTTCTTTGGGAAACTCTGACTCCAGCTGCTGATTTTGAGCATTTCAAAAGCTTAGCTAACTTGGGACTAAATGTTTCCTCAACCACTTTTAGAACAGTTTGGATTATGTGAAAAGTTGTCATTGAAGGGGTGAGAGAGAGGGTTCTTTCCAGATCTCAATAGGAAGGGCCTGACAGCAAGTTGCTTGATAAAATAGCTGCTTCAATAAGAACAGAACCAGGAATACAGGGAGTGAGTAAGTCTAACGTCCCTTCAGTTTCTGGGAACCCAGTGTTTGTGCAGCAGTACATTGATAGCCTGATGGATTTTCCCTCCACACGCTACAAAGATCCTGTCTGTGAAGGGGATCCTCTTCCCTCCCATGCTGCCTTTTATTTTGCATAACAAACAAAAGCAGCTGATGCTCTGACCTGTCAGGAGAAGACATCTCCATGATAACACCCGCCAGAATGGAACACTGGCTGGCATGGGGCGCTTGAGCTCGTTCCCTTACAAGGCCCAGGAGAGCAGAGGTGGCTTGCCAAAGATCAGTAACTCCTCGAGTACAATGTCTTCTGCAACACTGACAATGAAGTGGTGCTAAGAAAAGTTTCATGTGGTGTCAGGTGCAGACGCACCCGTACACGTGTTTTTTGTTCTGTCAGAGTTAAAAACCTGAAGTTGAAAGGATTGACTTTTTGTTTTTTTACTATCAGGAATATCAGATTGATCTTTTCATCTGAGGCTTGCATCAATGGAAGCTTCCTGGACAAAAGGTAGCACGCACTGACTTAGACATTACAGAATATATTGTCTGCATGTAAACTGACCAGGAAGTGTTATTTTAGGCCACATATGTAGCAAAGATTCGTTTTATCTGAATTTGCAAGAAGCATGTCTTTATTTTTCAAAGCTCAAGCTAATATTAAGATTTTTACAGCCGTGGTCCTACTGAAATGTGCTAGAGAAGTTCACATTTTAGAAGATTATCCTTTAGTGATATTCGGCAGATGATGATAATCCCTTCAGGCAATATTACAGCTCCCAAAGGATCCATCATAGCTCCTTCTGGCACTGAAGTGGAAGTCATTTTACAGTGAAATACAGGAGTCTACCATTAATAGTTCACAGCCACACAAGACAGAAAGGACAGGATATTAATCAGGTCACAAAACAGTGGCCTGTGTTGTCTGTCTTCTTAGAACACATGAAATTATACCCACTGAAGCTGGGGCTGAACTTTCCAAGTATTTTCTAATACTACAATGCTTCATTATTCAGTCAGTAGAAAAAACATTATTTAGTGTTCTTTTTTTTATGTTGTGATAGAGACAAACATTTCAAAACTTCCAAAGAAGTCTCAGGCGTAGACGTGTCAGAAGTGAAACGTTTTTACGAGAAGATCAGTAAAAACCAAACAGTCTACCAGGAGGTAAGGATTTGATAAAAGGATGCTCACTACACAGATACTGAGGAGCTTTGGATTTGTGCATGAAACTTAGGAATTTCATGCCAACCTAATTACTTTGGCAAAACATAATTGCATTTTAACCCTTGTCTCTTTTTTTTTTTCCCTCTGAAGGTGCAAAAGGCGATTAAGAACTTACTGCCATCATTGTCATCCTCTCCCACCTCACCTGAAAATTTCAGGGTCTACTTGATCTTGCCTTTCCTTCTGCAGGGGGAGGATGGAGACTCTCTGATTCTTGAGATGGCTCAAGCCATCATGAAGCTCCAGCCAGAGGGCTTGCAAACTCTTGGTAGGGTTTTATGATGATAGAACTGAATGATTTAAATGCTTGGTCATTTTCTTCTCCAGAACAAGTGTTATTATCGCTGATGTAATGTGTTCCAGAGCTTGAAATAATTGCTTTTGATAGACATAGAAACGTGGGGACTATGCAGCAAGACAAAAGCATTTTAAAAATTCTATCTGAGGTTTACTCATTTTTGTAGTGCAAGCTTAAACTGTTTTTTTGTTTAATTCATTTGATAAAAAGAGAAAAAGCAGCTTCATCCACAAATTGCAGTGATTTGTATGTTACCTGTGACCTCACTAGCTGTTTTCTTTACAGAATGCCTGTGGTCAAATCTAGAAACATCCTTTTTCAAGGAGCTGGTCATTCTGTATCAGAGGGTTTCCAAGCAATTTGCCCTGGACTTCGTAGCCAGGAAGCCAGGCCACTTCTTCAACCTGCAGCCAGCTGAAACAGTGCCTCTGCAAATACTGCAGAGGCTTTACCAGGTGACAAAGTGCTTAGATCCCAATTAGACAGCGTGTATCAATGTAGCTTGGAGTATTTTATTACTTCTCACTTGCTGAATTCTCTGGGTTTGACACTGCTTCAGGAATCTCTTTGGCTCTACACCAGCACAGTTTTGAAGGAGTCTTGCTCGAGTTGTGCTAAACTGACCCTCTGTAGAAATGAAGAGCTAAAGCATGTTATAGCCCCTGGCAGGGGAAGAGCGCTTTCAGTGGTGTCAGGAGTGCATGCATTGATGCCTACAGAGCTATGGATGTGGTATCCTCTATGTAACATGCCCGTTCCCCTTTCTGTGGGTGACATCCCTCACCCCAATAACTGCTCAGAGCATTTAAAAGACAACCTACCTGCTTGGCACATTGTGGCTACCACAGTAATGCTCTGTGATGCTTTAACCGCCTGCTAGCCAGACAAATTCTCTGGCACAACAGCAATAGAACCTCTTTAGTTTGCACACAAACAAGGAGAACAAAGGGAGCAGTAGTTGTGTTCTTCTGGACAACCATACTTTCTCCTGCAGAGATGTTCAAAGAGCTCAAGCACACAGTGTAAATCAGAAAGACTTGTTAAATTTTGTTGAGAGTTGAATATCCCTTGGCCTGAGAATGCAGAATTGGGCCTCAAAGTTTAGACCCTCAAATCTCTACTTTTGCAGATAAATAAACTCAAAAATGCAGCAGGCCTACTCCTCTGTAAGTGATTACATGACCTGAAGCTTTACACGTTCCCTGTCCCCCTGCAAATATCTTTTCCAGGCAACAAGTAGGAACATGGATGGGGAACCACAGAGTGTTCTGCAATATGAAAGACACTCCAAGGGAAACATACTTTTCCTAATGGAGTCCTGTTAAGGGGTCTTAATTGGAAATGAAACTTGCTTTCCTGCTAGTTTATACATGGCTTTCTGAGACTTCTCACTGTGGAGCACTGTGCTACTTGTAGCACTTTTATCCCTTAACTCCTGTGCAGGGTCTCAGAGCTCTTTCTGAAGAAAGCCCTGTCAGTCCTGTCCTGCCACATAGACACAGCTCACTAGTTCTGCTGCTGATATATTGCATGTTTCAATGCAGGTGAACTCCAGAACTGGTTTCAGAGTACACGAAAGCAACTTCTACGTACCTGAAGTGAGAGAGATTATCGATTTATGTTCGTACCCCAATACAGTAGTAAGTATAAATCTTACCAGCAGTGTGAAACACTTTTTTTCCCTTTATTTAAATAGTTTATATACATATATATATATATATATGGAAGTCAACTCTAGAGGCTAACCCAATATATCTCAAAGACATTTCGTTTTCCCTAGTCCTCCAGTGCTCTAAATTATGCAACCCTTTTACCATCCCCGTGTTCCAGCAGCTACAACAGTGCCTTTCCTGAGCTGATCCCTGGTTCTGAGCATTGGAGCTGCCCTTCAGCATCTTAAGCAGCTCTGTTTGCTTTGAACTAGTAATCACTGTGAAATAGCAGCACGAGGGATGGTTGCTATACTTCATGTTACTCTGGATTTTATTATGTTTAATTAAGAGAAATATTCTGAGGTGTCTTTAAACTTTGATTTAGAAACCCTATTGAGCATTTCAGTTTACTTACATCTTAAAACAAAGCTGTGGTAATAAAAAATAATCCATGGCGTTTCTTGATGACAGAGTGAAAATTAGCTACTAAACACAGTCAGTGTCAGAGGAAGCAGTATGAAATGGAAATATGCATAGTAGGGGTTTCCTCTGGCACAAAAAAGTAAGCTTTCTGGCAACTTGGCTGGAATTTGTAGGGCAACTGCCTAATTCCTTCATAAGCTTTTGTTTGCTAAGGTACCAATTTTGTACCAATTAACCAGAGTGGAGGAGGAGGTTTGAGAAACAGTATAAAATCAAAAGCCAATTGGGACATTACCTGAAGCTGCTGCCTTATCACACTGGAGGTGTAACACTTTGAATTAGATTATTTTTATACCAGTATCTATGTTTGGTATTACATATAATAAACCCAGCAGTTTTTAAAAACAATGTACCATAACCTGGGTATCCAGGACATCTTGGTTTAGCAGAATTATGGAAGATGCTGTTAAAATCACTCTCTCTGTTTTATTCTTGAGGCACTACTTTAGGTAAGTGTCTGTCCGCACAGAGAGGTTAGATGCCTCTCTCTGCTTCTCACTCACACAAGTGTGAAGAAGCTGTTTTTAGGACGTGAACCTCTGTTAGTGTAGTGCTCATGCACACAAGGGCTCATTTCAAGAGACACGGGAGTTTGCCAGTGTACAGGCTGGCAGTTCAGTCTGCACACATGTGCCTGAATTCTGGTTTCACAAGGGAAAATCAACATGTCTTTTCCTTTCTTCCTTGTCATTTCAGATAGTCCTACAGAACCTGAGCAAGTATCCGTGCATCTTTGACAGGAAAAACAGGATCCACATTCATATTAGAGAATGCGGGGCTATGTCCCAGATCTCTAGTGTAAGTGCAGCCAATTTTGTTACCAATCAGAAGAGATAAACACACTGCTAACAGACTATTACTTCAATCCTCAGTTACGTCTTAGAGGCTTGCATGAAGCATGGAATTTTGGCGTCAGAAGACAATGCCTTCTGCAAGACATATGGAAAAATTTAAAATCCGCCTCAAACCAAGATTTCAGGAAGATCTTAAAGGTAAGACACTAAATTGTATTACTTGTTAGCTCTAAGTATCTTGCTGCAGTGTTCCTTGATTTTCAGTGTTACTGAATATTGGTGGAAGGGTTTCAGTATCCTCTGAGCATACAAGAAAAGAACTGCTCATCAAATTACTATACATGTTCCATAGATGGTGTAGAATAAATCTGGAGGGCAGTATTTCACATTCTTATTCCAAACAGCTTTGTTGGCGTAAGTCAAATGCAAAAGGCAGCGCTATTTACTGTGAGGTTGCTTTGGGGTAATGGAATAGAATTGCTCAGTTGTCGAAAAGTCCAGTACTGTTGTACATATACTGGTTTTTGAGACTCTATACTAGTTTGCTGTACATGAAAACCCCAGTGTCTGGGGAACCAGCCTGAGGGGTCAGCAAGCAATGCAGCCACAAAATGACATTTCTCTCATGGAGATGCTGTCTGAAGGGAAAAGAAGGATAGTGCTGGCCAGAGAGATGGGAATCTGATTACAATGCTGCTGTCTCCACGTGCCTTTAATCTGTGGCTTCCACACTGATCCTAAGGTTGTGGCAGTTGCATTTCCTGCAGGAATCGTGATGCTGGCCCTGCCCTGCAAAAGCCATTAGCTGGCTGATGTGGGAACAGGACACCTGCCCAGAGCAGAGTTCAGCTCAGGGACCACGTGCCCCACCTGTCACTAACACAAAATCTGGCCTGTGCCACAGGAACTATGGACCTTGGTGCCCTATTACCCAGTTCTGGTGCTCTCCAAGTGAGCTTTCCTGCCAACCAGAGCTGTCAAAGCTTTTCTTTCCCATACACTTAGGAGATTCACAATGGCTCGCAGAGCTACCTTTCCCTCCTGCTTCATCACTACACCAGCTGAGAGAGGCATTTATTTATGGAGGCAGTGAGGGTGTGCTCTGTACTGTCCTCTAGATTTCGAGTCTCCACCAATTGTACAAGCTCTGACAAACAGCTGCCTTTAGCTCGAGTCAGCCTTTGGGTGCACCTCTTTCGAGCACTGCCTTTCACACTGTGCGTCACAGCATTATTTGCCCAGCAGCAGCCTGAAAAATACAATGGCACTGTTAGTATCCCACCCAGGGAAACTACGGTCTGCAGCATTTACAACTTAGTGCTGCATTTCTGCATTTTTCAGCAGGTAAAGGACATGAATGTGTTTTGTGGTACAGATAAAAACCACCCAAAAGCAAAACATAAAAAAGAAACCTTCATTGTAGCACTGACCCTTCATAGCTTTGTCCTGTTAGGAAGTTTTTAAGACAGTTCTGAGAACTTGGCATGTGGCACTCTCATCGTGGCCCTAGAAAGAAAAGAGCTGCAGGTACTGCACGTACAGACATGGGTATCATCCAAGAAAGAAACGTCTTGATTTAACTCATCTCAAGTTTTGTTATTAAACACCAACCTGATTTAACTTTTGCTCTTCTGACAGTGAGACAAACATATTTCAGTACACACATTTGGTTAAAAAACCCCAAAGCTCTCAGATTCCTATCATTGCATGTTTTAATTTTAATTTAGTTTATTGAGTCAGGGTACAGTTCTTCATCCTGAAAATGAAGGTTTTAATTAGAGCCACTACAAATGCACAATGCTCTTGAAGGGATAAGACAGAGGGAATTAGTGTTTCTTATCACTCCTACTCTTCATCTGCATTAGCAGTAGTTAACAATGGGCTGCTGCTTCATAAAGTTCCAAATACTACCGGGAAAATGATGCCAGTCACTAGTGCCAGAAGGAAACTCTCTCAAATGAAGTGCAACACTTCATGAGATTAAACAAATTACGTTGGTTTAGAGAAGCCCAGGGGTTAGCAAAGGCACCACACTAGTTGTGCCTGAAAAGCTTAATCCCCATCCAGGTCCACAGGTGAAAGAACACATAAACTGGTATTGTAACAGGAAGGAGGAGGCTGTAGAAACACAGGCTGTTCGTGCTGGTGCAGCCCTGGGGGAAGGTTTCGTCGACGCTGGCCGAGTAGAACAGGCCTGCTAGGGACAGGAGGGGAACAAGCACAGTCAGCGTGGGCAGGGAGGGCAGCAGCCCTGCTCCGGCCATCAGGCCCCGGTACCGCCGTGCCCGGCGGCTCCTCAGGGCTGCTCCGAGCCCTCGGCCGGGGGCTTTTTGTGCGTCATCCTGGCAGCCTCCGGAACCATGTTCGGGATGCCGTCGATGATGGGGTACGCGATGCCTAGCTCCTCATTAATGAGCTCGTTCGTAGCTTCTTCGTACCTAGCCAGCCAAGTCAGGGGGGAAGAAACATCCAAGCAAAACATGAGGAGCAATGACTAACCCGGGTTTGCCCAGGGCTCGGGCGCAGCTTCCCCGCCCCGTCCTCACCTCAGCGGCCGCTTGGAGAGCGGGCACACCAGGAAGCGCAGCAGCGACGGATCCAGTGGCTGCGGCCGCG
>VXBT01004292.1:1466880-1578319 GCA_013400235.1 Oriolus oriolus | reverse complement strand
CCGCAGCAGCAGCAGCAGCGGCACGGCCGGGCCGCGCAACATGGCCGCCGCTCCCGCCGCCCAGTGGCCGCCCACAGCCCGCCCCGCGCCGCGCCCGCTCCCCCAGTGCCTCCGGGGGTTTATGCGTGTTGCGGAATATAGAACGTATCAAGATTATCTAAAGGCAGGAGAGTTTTCGGTGTTAAGATGTTTGTACACTTTCAAGCCTAATCAGAAAGAAAGGAGACCTAGTCAGTGGAACAGGCAGCAGCCGGCATTCCCTAGCCAAGAACGTCCGGGAACTGAAAAGCCTTAAGGATGCAGTAAATCAAGGTGTTGGTGTGTGTGTCTGTATATACATTGCTAACTAGGCAAAATACTCAAGGTCCACGTATCCTGTAGCTGAACTGTGTTCATTATAAAACTAAAAATCGTGTCCACAGGGCAAAAAGACCCCTGCCCAGGTGAAGACCCTTCCCCTGAGGATGTGTGGAAGTTAGCTGGGGTTATATAACTTGTTTGGAAATTACTAACCAAGCATAACAGGCTTGCAAAGTTACTAACTCTGAATTTCTATGTATAAATAATGGCTCACGAAGTCTGGCACGGTGTTCTTGATTTGTGGAATACCACCAGGTACCCAGGTTGGCACAGCCCTGAAATAAATAATCAGCATCTCTCTTGGGTGTGTAATTGTTGGCTTGTTGCACACCAGGTAAGGAATCTGATTTTGTGGGCAACATGTGTCTCTATTTGTGGGTGTCTCGGGCCTTGCAGGTGAATTTTGAGGGTGAGATGGGGGTGGATCACGGTGGGGTGTCCCAGGAGCTCTTCAGCATCGCAGCCAGGACCCTCTGCCAGCCCGGCACTGGTGCCTTCCGTCACTTCTCCAGCCTCGTGTGGTTCCCCAGACAGGTAAGGCAGCCCTGCGGGGGTGGATGGGGGGCCCACCCATGGGGAAAGGCAGTCATGGCTTTCTGGTGTGCTTGTTCCTAACCAGGCCTCGAGCTGTGAGGATGACACCTTCCTCTTGATCGGGACATTGTGTGGAATGGCCCTGTTTAACCAGTGCATGGCACCCATCCCCTTCCCCAGGGCTCTCTACAAAAAGCTACTGGACCTGGCCCCCACCCTGGAGGACTTTGAGGAGCTGCTGCCAACCGTGGGCCGGTATGAGCCAGCCATGGCCTGAGCTTCAGCTGGGTCCCTTGCCTTGACCATGCACAGGGAGGTCCCAGAGGCTGAATTCGGGGTACCCGTGGCATCTACATTTGCCATTGTGAAGGTCCTAGAAGCCATAGATTTCCAAGGAGGTCCTTGCCCAGGACATAGATGTTGCTTTCAGAGGCTGGCATTGCCAAAGCAGAAAGCGTCAGATCTCTGCTCCACAAGAGCTTAAATCCACACTGTGAATATATAGTTCAAAACACTTTGGGCTGTAGTTTGGACTTGAAAAAACTGAGGACCCAATTATTAATGTTGGGGTTTTTTCTCTGATTCACTAATTGTCCATTTCCACAACATTGTCTTGCACAAGTACAGTATTACAAAATGCTGCAGTTGTGCCAATTCTGAGAACTCTTGTGGAGAGTTTCCATGCACTGGGAGAGGAGGTATCAGGCAGACATAACAGGGAGAGGTGCTGCTGTCACCAACATAATGCTTCTAGGCCCCTGAAGCCCAGCTTTCCACACAAGTGCTATAAACAACCAAGAAGATGAGAACCCCATCCTGTGAGCCAGTGACTGTGTTGAGGTGGTAAATTCCTGAGGTGCTAAATTTACTGAGGTTCCTCAGTGAATTGGAACACAAGGTTGCCTGCAATACTTGAAGCGGTGCTGCACCCCAAAACAATACTCCCAGAATTCTGGTCCACACTTAATTCTCCTTTCTTGTCCACACTTAATTCCTCACTAGGTAATGTCTGGAAGCAAGGCTGTGGTCCCAAGCCCACTTGTCACTGAATTTTGTGTAAAGTTGTCCATGCAGGGCATGGGGATGGACTTGCCTGGAATCCTTTTTTACTGGAGGCATTTGTGCTCAGCTCATGGCAGCAGCATGATGAAATTTCAGGGCCATATATGACAGTTCTGTGTGAGTGTAGGTGTTGTGTATATGTATGCATTTAAATAGTGCTTTTCAAAGGACAGTTTTCAGAAGAATTTGAAAGTGCATTGAATGGTCATGTTTTTTCTCTCTTTTTTCCCTTTTGTTTTTTTACAGGAATCTTTGGAGAATTTTGAATGAAGAATGTGATAGCTTGGACTTGGACTTCACGGTAAGACATCCCACGTAGGTACTTGGGCAAGACAGTGTCCCAGTGCAAATGACACAACTTGTCTGTAAACTCAGACTAGTGGGAGTGCTATGTCAGGCCCTCCAGGAAGAATGAGAGATATATCTGTCACATATAGATCTGGCAATCAATGTTTTAATTTATTTGCATAGATAATGGAAGGAGAAGATTCCATAGATGTTGTTGAACTTAAAAAAAATGGTGCCAACATTCCTGTCACTAAGGATAACAGGTCAGTTTTATTTTTATGTTTCTTATCCTGTTGTCTTGTTATAAGTATATGAAATAGCATGTCTGTACCCATCCCCATATACTGTTAGAAAATACTGACTTCTGTATTGTTCCATTGGTCTTGGTCCAATAGGTTGCACGCTTTCAGTTCCTGCTGTACTTGCTGCACATGTGCTAGACATTGGCAGTTTCTGCAAGCAGTGGATGAGAAGGGGATGTACAGATCTGCATATACAGATACCTGGCATTAACAGGAAAATTCCTTACAAATTTTAAAAATAACCTTAAACAGTTTTTTCAGGGAAATACAGATGATTTGTCGGGGAAACCGAACTATAGGTACACCTCTGTAAGGGTGTTTTTAGGGCAAAATGTCTCCTGCTTAGTTACGTATATGGAATGTATCTTGTACATAAAGGAGAAGGAGCAATCTATCCATAAGGCTTTGTGTCAGTATTAATCTCCATACAGAGGACACAGAAATTCTGTGTCCTGAATTATGCAGATGACCTGAGGACCCAAAGGGATCCATGAAAGGGCTATTTAAGAAGCTTGAAGTACAGCATTTACATTGAGTTGATTGTACAAGTATAATGTCACTACACAAATCCCCGTCACAAGTAGAGAGAAGAGTGAAACTATTGATTAGCAGCTGTGCAAATATTTATTTCAGTTTCAGGGAAATTCTTGGGCATTCAGTGGGTGTTAGGTCTGCTAGGTTCCATCTTTTATAATAATCAAGTGTCTGATAGGATTTCATTGGAGTGTTCACACGAAGTACAAGGAGTGTTACCAAAATGAATCCTTTCTGGCCAGCATTCTCTTTTATTTGTGAAGATGCTCCCAGCTTATTCAGTGAATAACTAATTGCCAGTGACGATTGGTCTCAGTGAAGACTGAGTCTGTACAGCACAGCAGGTCGTGGAATAAAGGAATAAGGTATAAAGTTCTCTAAAATTCTCCTTTTAGGAAAGCACCACTAATGCTCATTTGCTATCTGTTGCAGGAAAGAATATGTTGATTTGTATGTGAATTATATGTTAAATGAATCAGTACAGAAGCCATTTGAGGACTTTATGCAAGGATTCTTAAGAGGCTGCCCAGCTAGAAGTTGGAAGATGTTTTTCCCTGAAGAGCTGCAGGTTATTCTCCAGGGACAGAAAACATTTGACTGGCGTCTGCTGGAAAAGGTATTGTATACAAGCACAGTGTCCTTCTGCTCTATCTGCTAAGCATAAACTACTTCTGACCTGTTCTTTCATTGAGTGCATAGGTCATGAACCGATGGACAGAAGCTCAAAGGGCTTTCTCTTTTTTTGATTTGTGTCAATGTTCTGTTTCTAATCTGCATCAGCTACAAGAATAAAGGGGAATAAGTATCAAGCTGTAACTCAGGGACTGTTGTATGAATCTTTGAAAAACAAATGAACAAGCAGATTCCAGAGGTTAAGGGAATTTCAATATCTATGAACAGGATTACAAAATTTATCAGATAGAATGCTGCTTTAAATATAAATGGAAATATTGAGGATTAACTGGCCTGTTTTATTTTTGTCTCTTTGACAGAATGTGAGGTACAGAAATTATAATAATTTAGATCAAACCATCAGGAATTTTTGGACTGTGTTTCGCAAACTACCAGAAGAAGAAAAGAAAATGTTTCTTGGTAATATATCAAGCATTTTAAACTTTTCGTAGCCCTTTTCTTTCCCCACAACACACATTCTAGATGGTTGCACATAAAAACTGCTATAGTAATTCCAACCTGTAGCTTTTCAACATGTTCGCCCCTGCTGCTGCCACATTTTGTAGTGAAAACCACAAAGAAGTAACACAAAGAGTTGCACAGGGACAGTTCTGACCCTCCTCACATCCCCTGAAGTTTGCCTGAGTGCATTGGACCACCTTGAAGCTTGCAGTAACTTTATCCCTTACTTTTGTGGTTGTCTTGCTGGTCAGAGGCCTCAGTTTGTGTGAGAATACTGTGTTGATATAAGCAGTTTACCTTTCTCAAAGGATTGCAGAAGCCAGGTCATCCTTTTTAAAGGTAGAAGGTCATACCTAGCCTGGTCTTTCTCATCCACAAAGTCTATAATATAAGGTAGACAAGGGCTTGTAATTACTATGAATAGGTAAGAGACTTTAAACTATATTGAGGTGCAAATTCAACAAAGCAAAATAATTAGCTTAGGAAAATAACTGTATGTTTAGACTAATTTCCCTTTATGATTTTCATTAACATTAATTATTTTCATGTTTTTCAGTTAACATTATTTTGTTTTGGTTTTTCATTTGCTAATTTGTTCTTGTTTTTCTTTTCATTCCTTCAGCTTTTTTGTCAGGATCTGATCGAATCACTGGCTATGGACTGGAACACTTTAGATTTTGCATTGCAGATCCTCAAGTAGAAAATCCAGATGAGTTCTGTCCCCGTGCCAGCACCTGCTCCTTCATTTTGTTCCTCCCCAGATACAGCAGTAAAAAAATACTCAAAGAGAAGTTGCTTTATGCCATAGAGCATAATGAAGGTTTTGGCCTTGCCTAACTCTGGGATAGAAGCACTTTAAAGCAAAAAGAAGAAAGCAAGTCTTTGTTTCACGTGTCATATTTTCTATTAGTAACTCAGATTTGCTGTTTTCTACCCTGCCTTATTTTTACTGCACTTTATAAACACCTGAGTGTGTGTATTTGCTGAGATTTCACATTGCTTATAAAATTGAGCTTAGACCAGATACCTCATAGTTAGATTGTAGATTTAGGAAAGGAGAATCCTGTTTGGCACACTTCAGAGAAGGAAGCTGATAACCAAGCGTATTTACATATTTGTGCAGGCAGGGTCTGCACTGTTCCAGTTGTGTTAAGACAGTGAGCTCCCAGCAGCAGTGATTCTGTGACCTCTACACATCAGCAAGCACACAGCCAGGATGTGCTAAGCAGTCAGCCTTGCAAGGCAAAGCTGGGGTAAGGTTTTCATCTGTGTTACTTAAGGGTTCTCTTGAGGAGCAGCTAACTCTAATGAGACTGTGAATTGAAGGAGCAGTCTGTGCTCATGTGGATATCGCCTATGACTTATCTGTGACAAATTCTTAGGAGGAAAATTTGATCATTCTTAGACTTTTGAAAAAGCTGTATTAATGCATTATAATAATATAATTTTTTGTTATTTCGTGTGATAACTGTGATATTTGTCATGTTTCTTTATATCTTCTAAGGAGATGTTTCGCAATTCAATAATAAAATCTTAGGCTTGCAGAACAGATCTGTCTACAGAGCCCTGTGGACATGAGGCTTGCAGGGCTTGTGGAATCTCATTGTCAAAACAGTGCAGAGCACTGGCAGGATATTAACACTGTCAGGCAGGATGTGTGTTTTCTGTGTATTTTGCTATGTGGAGAGAGGGAGAGAAACAACAGTCATTATTTTTCAGCAGTCTTCTCTTTGGTGCGTTAAATGTGTCGGGACATCCCTATGTAAAGAAGACTTCTACTGTGTTAAATTAACTGATGATGGATTAAATTTTCACCCCTGTAGCTGTGTTCTTCCTTCCTTATGCATCTGCCTATGCAGATAAGCATAGCAGGCAGTGTGTCTGTGTCCTCTGTCCTCCTTGATCTGGGGGAGCCGTTCACAAGTGGAGTCAAAGGCTGATGTAAGCCTATCTCAAAGAGATTCATTGTATATGCTGAACAAGTCAGTCTTTCCTGTGTGATGCAGAATGACATTGTTATCTACTAAAAAAAACCAAAACCCACAAGCTTCCTTTTAAGTTACTGTATACTAATTACTAAAAAAACTTCAAGCACTCACCACAAGCACCAGGGCAGTACAGCAAAGCAGGTAGCATGGGAGTGTTGATGGGAAGAGGGGAAATAGGGCCTCAGAGGATGGCAGCTCCCAGCTGAGGGGAGCGAGGGGACATGGCCTGCTCAGACCTAATCCGTGTCCCCCTCACCCCACTGGGACAAACAGGACATCATAGGGATGCTTACATCCTCTAGGAAAGGCACCACTCTGATGCAAGTGTATTTTTGCAGAAAGAGAGAACTGGCAGAAATGCAAGCTGTTGTCCACATCTTATGCCCGACTGATGCTGCCACATCACCACAGATTTCTGGTTTGGCAGCTTAGCCTGCTGTTCTTCATCAGCCTGCTCCTGGCTGTTGTCTCCTTCTTTATGGTTTTCTAAGCCTCTGGTAGGACTTGGAAATCCAGAGTGATCTTCTGTGCTGTGCAAGTGCACAGAAGATGTATTCTCTTTGGAATTCAAAATAACCCATTAGAGATTAAATGATAATAGGTTTATTTAGAGCCTGGAGGTATTTCCTTCTCATCATGTATGATGCAACATCACATGGGAGATTAAAGCCCAGAGTCACTTTCAAGGCTATTTTTAATTTGTCCTCAAATAATCCCTGCTTAAAAAAAAAAAATATATATATATATATTACATAAAGACCTTCAGAGTAGTGCACTCCTCTCTGATTTTCTGAAATTAATTTGGACAGTGAGTGGTGTCTACATTTTCTCAAGCAGTGCCCGTTATAAAACATTCAGGAGAATATAACATGAGTGAGCATCACATTCAGCTGTGAGTTTAAAAGGCTTCACACAGGCAGCAAAAGTACATTGAACCTGCAGCAGGATTTTTTTTTGGGCCCCTCGTCTGAGCTGAGTCTCACCTGTAGAGAAGTGCAAGAGCAGCCTTGAAAGTTCTCCAGGAAGCAGAAATGGAACCAGTTAAAAACTGGTTTCAACAAGAGACTCTTGGCTCTCTCACACAAATTCCAGGCTTTGCTCCATCATTTTCTTTTTTTTTTTTTGCTTGTGTGTGTGTGTACCTTCCCCTCCTTGATTGCGCAATCAGAAACAGAGGAAACTGAGTGTAAAGGGCAACGCTCTATTTTGCAAAGGTCTCCAGACGATGAAATAAACAAAACAGAAACAAAAGCAAACACAGAAAACATGTTTTCCTCTATCTATGCTCTTAGTTATTCTAGAAGCTGCCTGTAACACTGGTTAAGTCAAAGCTGTTATATCAGAGGTGTAATTTTACACTGTAGCAGCTCTTTTTATTCTAAACACGCATGATCCATGCAAATACCTGATTTTTTACCTGATCCGTCACACATTGCCTGCTAAATGCACAAACACTGCAAAGTGCCAGAGATGTAGTGTACGGGCCATGAATACTTGTGGGCACTGGATTTACCACAGGGACTTCTTCCCCCCATCCTGAGTCCTTACAAACATCTGTCTGAGGTTTGCTCCAAATATTGACTATCATTTTGGTGGTCTGAATGGGATCCAGCTTGTGCATTGCTCTTGCAGAGCACAGTCTTTTTCCTAATAGATGGCACTAAACCCAGAAAATCAGTACTTGGGAGTTACATAATTGCTTGCTCACTGGCCTCTGGTTTGGTTTTTTTTTTCCTCTCTTGTCAAAGGAGACTTTGACAACAAACGTTTTTTTGAGGTTGAAACTTTGTATAAAATTTGTGAGTTCCTAAACAAATCAGCCTGCTAGGTGACCAGAGGCCAAATAAAATGCAGCAGAAACGGGCTAGGAGAAAGGAACTGACAACTGCTATTAGTAAGTGATATTTCGTGCTTAACGCGTTTTCAAACACTGGAAAGCTGGCTTTCCCTTGAGACCTTCATTTAGAACAGCTTAAATTCTGGAATGCGCTTAACTTCACCCGTTGATTTCTGCTGTGTTTAGAGCGGCTACTGATCTGCTCCGCTGGCAAGGCTAAAGCTCCGCAGCCCCAGCGGGCGGGGGCCGGCTGTCCCTAGCGCTCCGCCTGCGCCCCAGCTCCCACGGCACTCCAGCACCGGCGGCAAGGCCGGACCACCGCCAGGCGTCCCGAGCCCACGCCGTGCCCTGGCCCCGGGAAAAGGAGATTCCCGGCCCTCCCTGCGCCCGCCGGGGGCCGGGCCCGCCCTGCGCATTGGCCGCGCCGCGCGTCANGGGCTCGGGCGCGGCGGAGCCCCCACCGCCCTCCCCGGCGCAGGACGCGCGTCCCCGGCCCGAGGCGGGGAGCCCGGGGTGGCTACGGGGCTGCGGCAGGAGCCGCTCGGCGCTGCTGTTGCAGCATCACCGGGCTGCGGGGTGGGCAGGGGGCTGCTGTCGCTCCGGGGTCGGTCTATGCCCGCTGGGAAGTGTCGGTCTGGGCGTGGGAAGCAGCCGCAGGAAGCCAAGGAGCCCGGGGTGCCCGGGGTGAAGGCAAGGAGGGAGAGGTGTTTTTACGGGGATTGCAAAATGGAGGTGATGGCGGGGGGGTTGTCATAATTGATTTTAGGTGTCTATTTTTATATGTTTTCTGTGGGAGCATCTCCATCTGAGGGAATGCGGCTGTGCCGTGGAAATGCTCTGCTCCTGCTTTAACTCCTTTGCTGGTACACCTTGTGTTCTCTTGCTCCGTAACCTGGTTTACATTGGACACTGAGTTGGATTGAAACGGAGGCAAAAGGAAGAAGAAAGTGGGCTTGGAGGCTTAGTGGCAGAAAGAGGCAGTAAATTCCGTCATTGTTGAGCAATGCTGGTTGAAGAAACACATTTACTATCTGAAATCTCACAAACAAGAGGGAAGGAAAAGCTTGTTTATTCATGCCCTGCCAGTTGGCAGATCTCTTTGTTTAGAGATCACTGAGCGTTGAGTGTTGTTTGTTACAATCGTGATATTTACTTAGCTGACTCTCCCAGAAAGGGCGCAGAGTGGAAATGGCTTTAGAATATGTGTGTGTGATTGCGAGGAGAGACTGTGCATGGCATGAGAGTTTTTAAAAAGAGAGAGAAAAAGAAGAAAGACAAAATAAAATACATCCTGTCACGGTCATACATGCAGCATTATTATTTTACCAAACCACCGGGGCTGCTTTTTCACCAAAGATTATATACTTAGTATGTCAGCAGAACCTTATTATAGCAGAGGGTGGGTCTTCCACCCACAATAGATTTCCTCAAAATATTCCTCACAGTGTGAGGTTTTCCTAGCTCTAGCTGTGCTATGTATGTACTTCACTGTTTTGATGGCAAATTATTCCTGGAATGTCAGGGTCTGAGGATGTGGTGTTATATCTTTTTTTGTAAGTATGTGAGGATTCTCTGCAAATGACTGGCTTTACTGCATTGCATCTGTTCTTATCTCTGAAACATGAATACCAAGCTGACTGTGTTGGGATTTGTGCAGAACGGGAATAGGTGATGTGGTTGGGTACTGCAGTTCTTGTGCTTTTTGCAATCCAATTTTTAAAAGGAACTGTGAACTTTAATCCCTAACTGACACATTTAAGAAAAACATCTCCCCTGAGGGTTTGCCCTCTGAAGATAAAAATTCAGCTTTTTTAAGGTGTATTGGGCTGGGAACTAGAAATATTAATCACTTATATTAAATTTCAGATAAGTGAATATAAATCATATATTTAATATATACGTGTGTATGTGCAGGAACATGTCTGTTAGTGCTTGCCTACACTAGAAACTTTTTATGTAATTGTTTTTAGCATGAGAAAGGTATGCAGTATGTAGAGGTAGTTTGCAGTGGAACACACACTTTTACTTCCTCTGCTACTGTCAAAGAAGAGTAACTGCCTTAACCAAATTGGAAACAGAGTGTGAAATTGTCTTTTAAAGCCTCGTTGTGTTGCAGGACACAGCTCCTACTTGAACATATAACGTATTAAGACCTCCAGCAGCTTTTTTTAGGGGGAGAAAAAAACTGGTCCTAAATTCGTGGTTTTTAAAATGTCTTCAACATAAGTAAATTCACCCGGCCACTGGAAATATTTAGCTGTGCCTGTACACTCAAATTGTAAGTGGCTGTGTTGGTTTTTGCTCTTCAGTGGAAAGTGTTGGTCTGTTCCCGTGAAACTGAGCTGCACAGAGATTTTTTGGCAAAATGTTTGGAAGATGGGGGTGGCAGTCGATAGAGATGATTAAAAAAACCTGGTGAAAACTAGATTTTCTGTGTCTGGTATAGGGATTGTTAAATATGAGGGGCTTCAGAAAATCTGGCCTCTAGCATGAATGGAGCATTGAACTCTGAATTATCACCCTAGTGTTTATATGGATTACTGGGAGTTTGAACTCCTCCTCTTTCAAGTAGTGTCTTAGCTGGAGGAAAAACCCATCTTTTACCAATCACATCATATTCCCTTGCCCGTTAGCAGCAAGTTCTTGTGTGGAATATGAACACAAGGAAAGTAATTAATGTATTTTTAGCATTTTTAAATGAAACTAGCACTAGGGAAGATGACTGTAGTCTGTAGGGAGCAAACTGTTGAGGTACCCTTTTAGAAGGTATCCCAAATTAGTATGTAGCTCATGTGGTACAATGTCATTGTAGTTCGAGTCATATACTGGTGAAATCTTTTCAGCTCAGAGGCAGTATCTATTTATCCTAGCAGGGAATGTGATCCTTAGATCTTCAGGATTGCTGCTTATATCTTTGTAACACGGCAGTTCCCGAGGCTGAGAGAAATGGCAGTCCCAGATTTCTGCCGTTTCAGTATCAGGAACAGCAGAATTGAAACAATTCCCTGCCACCTTCAGGGTGTTGCTCATGCATTTTTAGTTTGGGTTTTTTTGGGGTTTTTTGGTGGTGTGGTAGAACATGAAGTTTGCTATAAATGTAGCAGTTTAAAGCACATTTAAAGCACATGCACACACTTCAATTTTTCTTCTGTCCCATGACGTTCCTATTCTTAGCATAGCCAGCATAGAGGGTATCTTCCAGTAGACTTTTCTGCTTAGGGCAACCAAATACAGAGTGTACACCATGACTGATTTAACCAGGCACAGCCCTGTAACCTCCTGTATTTTCATCTGGGTGCTTTGGAGCTGGCCAATGATAAGCACACGTGGATGTGAATGAGTTGAATTATGCTATAGTGGAGGAAGGGCTGCTAGAGATAAACAGGGTCCTGCATTACTTCAAAGCACCTAATAAGAGATCTTAGTAACAGTTTGTGGTAGGAAATTACACCACTGATGAAGTACTAACTGGAAAATCCAATCCTCTCCCTCCCCCTTCCAGCTCAGTCCTGCCTCAGTGGAAGTGACTGCAGCTGACAGGCAAAGGGTAGGAGATGAACACCCTTTCCTTGGGGCTTAGATTAGGAAAGGCTTTATTGCTAATACCTAGCGCTTAAATTAGCACCAGGTTTTGGAAACAAACCGAATACATGTGTTCCCTGTCTGCTTAGAGTGGGAGAAGGAATCTTTGGTGCTTCAGGGGTTACCTTTTGCTTTTCTGTCTTGTGCTAAGTTAGTAAATGCTGCTGCTGCAAATTGCCTTAGCTTAAAACTTGGTATGGTGTGTTGTACGACTTGATGTCTCTTGTACAACTTGATCTTTCATTTTCTAATCTTCTTTCTCCGTCCCTTTGCAAAAAAAAAAAAAAAAAAAAAAGCTTTAACTAGTTTCCAGTTCAATCAGAGGAGTTCTCAATGTCTTATTAGTATAGCATGCTTCACAAATAACCCAAACCTATTGAGATTGGGAGTAACAAAGGAGTATTACTAAAATCTTTCATGTGCTTCTTATGGAATGCTGTTTTCTTCCCCCAGCTTTTATGCATTAGCATCCTGTTGTCTTTATCAAGTTCACGCCAAGTAATTACTTGGACCTTTTATATTTCTATATTTCTTCCCTTTCCATGTTACCCCATTCTGAAATCCCTGACTTTCACTGAGCACAGAGCAACAGATAACACCTGACTGCTGGCAAGCTGCATCAACGTGACCTGTCCATTGCTGCCAGGGCCAAGCTGTCAGTGTGCTGCTCCACGTGAACTGCTGCTTCTTGTGTAATTCTTGAAGTTCAGGGGTGTGTGTGTTCAGTGTGTGGCTGAAGTTCTGTGTGTGTGTGTGTGTACGTGCACAAATTTGGGTTGCAAGACTGTGTTCAATTGAGCAAAGTACTCCTTAATCTTTGTTTATCAGAAATAACACATTTCTGCATTGGCCAGTATACCACAAATACCTGTGTCGTTCTGTTCAGGGCTAGTCTAACCACCTTGGAGGTAATTTTTAAAGATTTATTTAGAAGTGGTCTCAAATATGACACTCTGAAAGTTCAGATTTGAACCTGCTAGTCTAAAAAGCATTGCAGTTGGCTTGGGGCATTGTTTCATATTTGGTTTTTGAAGCAGAGTAATTTTGCAGAGTAAAAGGTTGGTCTTCTGGGTTTCAGAACATTTCTACTGCCTTGCAGGTGGAGATGGGCAAGGCGTGAATGTGCTGATTCAGTACCACAGCTGAACTGTCTTGATTATTCTTTGTCTGTGTAATGGTGTACTGACAGTTCACAAACCTGACAGTTGTGCGGGAAATGCCTTTTCTGGTTGTTTCCACGTCCTGCTATGAACAGCTGGATCTCTGTAGGATCACTTGAGGTGTACTTGCTTCATTCACACTCCTTCCCCTGTTTCTCTTGTCCAGGAAGGATACATGACTTGCTGAAAAGAGAGAAAATGCTATGCTGGGGCTACTCGTCTTATGGACAACCTGGCATAGGTAGCAACCTCCAGGTCATCATTCCTGAACCACAGGTGTATGGGTTCATCCACGATAGAAATGTCAAGGAGGTGGCATGTGGAGGAAACCACTCTGTGTTCCTGTTGGAAGATGGGGAGGTGTATACCTGTGGCTTGAACACCAAAGGTCAACTGGGGCATGACTGTGAAGGAAGCAAGCCAGGTAAGTGTGCTTTTTATATGCACTTCAAACTGCCTTGAGGCTGGTGGGCTGAGAAGATTATGGAAACTGCTTTGTGCTGATTGCTCTAGAGCTGGAGCAGCCAGCAGAGCTGATAATCGTGTCACGTAATGCAGTAATGATGCTGAATAACACTAGCTGGCTCTGGAAAGCTAAAGCTGAGCAGCAGGGGTGAGGAGACAGGTCTGCTCACTTTGCCTGGGAAATGCATCAAAACAGAGGAGAACGCAGATGGTCTCAGGGCAGATTTTGTTATCTGGCATTGTATTGTCTCTTTATAAAAAGGAGGAGAGGCCCATGACTCATGAGTGTCTTCTGCTTTGTCTTTCCAATTGCGCTGCATCCTTATGCCTACTCTTGTTCAGCTCTTGCTGGGAGTTTTCTCATTTACACCAAAGAGTACAAGCGGATCCGTCTTGAGTATAGCTGTGGAGAGCAAACTTGAGTTTGGCCAAGAGGGTTTGTAAACTTTGTTTCCCTCTTTCAGGATCCCTTGTCAACTTGTGCCTTCACCCCTTCATGCTTTCTTAATCTGAAAGAAGGTCATTGTAGCGTTGTGTTCCCCAGACGCAAATTGCGTCTTCTCCGTTGTGTTCCAGTGGACAGAACCCTTGAGTACGGAACCACAGGCAGCTACTGCCTCTCCTTGCCAGGGTGAAGGAGTGGTTTAACTGTGAGTTGTTACTTGAAGGAACCCTGAAGCCTGTCTTTTGAATGTTGGCCTTCCAGTCTACCTTCCATTAATATCTTGGTTTTGGCACATGGTAAAGATACAGATATTTCTGTTTCCATAATATAATAAAAATCCCGTGCTGGGGGTAATTAGAGCAAAAATTTCTCAAACTGCAGGCTACCCTCTGCAGGGCTTGGGTCTTCTCTAGTGTAACCCATTATTGCACGATAGAGAGATAAGGTTTATGCAAAATTACTCCATGTAGTATGTGCAGATCTGACCTGACTGACTCTATTGCTCCTTTCCTCTGTCAGCGTCTTTTGTGTCCTTCTCTCAAAATGAGTTGGTAGGTGGTGGATGCTGGATGACCAGGGTGCTGGGTTAGAGGAGTTGACCTTGCATCTGGCCTCTCTTGCTTTTTGTACAAGTAGTTTCTAGACACACATTACTGAAAGAGATTGGGAATACCAGGAGCACTTAAGTCCTCTCTGTGCACAACAACTGTTCATCTTCTGAGGACTTGTAAATTTAGGCCCTGAAATAAATGAGATGCTTGGTTAAAGGAAGCCAAGCCTAGTGAATATTCAACTCAAACTGGTGAGGATACTTCATCCTGCAAATCACCCAGCTAGCTCCAGACTAGTGCGGAGGCCCCAGAAATTCAGAACTGTTTTGAGTGCCGCAAAGATACTCTGAGAAACGTCTTTGGGCTACACTGCTGTTCTACCCATAAAATAAAGCAAGCATAAGCTGATGATGAAAATGGAGGATTCACAACAAGTAGATCAGAGCTGGAAATGGATCTCATGAATCCTGAATGCTGAAGTGTAGACCTCTCTCAGCTAGGTAATCCTGCCTTCAGCTAGGCCTGTAGAAGAGGGCCAATCTGAGATTTTGACATAGAAATAAAAGGTTCTTTGTGTTTGATCCCAAGTGCCCTTCTTCTACCCCTTAAGTTAAAGTCTGTCACTGAGATGTGAAACCAAGTCCCAGTTATCCTACAGGGTTAATTTTTTCTGAAGAAGGTTCTTCAGTGCTGCTCTCTGAGGAGCCTGTGACCATCCCTGAGAAATGGTGTTTCTCTGCCAACGTAGCGTTACTGGCTGTGGCTGCAGTGGGATTTCTGCTGGCTGGGGCGGGTGAGAGGGATGTGCAGTAAAGCAAGGAGCAGCTGCTCTTTTTAGCTTATGATGAACAGTCACAGCAGCCTTTATGGTAACAGTAAACTCGGGGAGAGCCCCATCCTGCACACTGCTCTGTGTGGGTCTGCTTTGTCTTGCAGCACTGGGAACTGAATTTCTTAGTTTTCTTTTGCAAATGGGAACAAGAAGAATCAAGCCTTCCTCTTTTACCCCCACTTCCTCTGCATGGGATAAAGACAACCTTAGACCTTCTGTGTAGAAAGGCTTGTCGAAGATCATCTTTTCTGTTTTCCATAGTTGTGGGCCTGTGAATGAAGCCGTGTCTGATAGGTGATGAAGATGTATGTGTGGGACACAGGGTCCTGAGCTGTTGGAAATGATAGAGAAGACTGTCAGCAGGAGTCTGATGTAGAGAATGGGAGAAATGCCAGGAACTGGGAGTCTTGCAGCTGCATCTCTCCAGCCTCTGCGGGACAGGGCAGTGTGGGCTGAGGTCTTTTGGTTTTCCTGCCCTGTGGCTTGATCCTTCCAAGCCCGTGAGGGCAGCTAGAAGCGGGTGACCTCTGCCCAGCTCTGGAAGTGAGCTCCATCTCCTGATGTGAGAGGCTGTGACACAATACTGATTGTCCCCTTTGGGCAGCCCCTAGGGAGCCCTCTCTGGACTTCAGAAATGCTTACCAGGGGTTACAGAGTGCCTTGGTTGCGTTTGAGAGTAACACCAAGACATGAAAATATGCAGGGGGTTTTGAACCTTTTGAAGGCTGCCTTGACTTCCTCGGGGTGGAGAGATCCCATTCCTGCTGCCTAGGTCTGCGTCCTAAGAGGAAACTTTCCCCTTTTATTTCTTGCTATTAAATTTTGCTTCTCATTCATGCTACTCACGAAAGTGTCAAACAGTGGCACAGAATTGTTTCAGCAATTCCTCTTGGAGGAGCCCTTTAGAGGGCACCTTTTGAAATGAAAGAAAACGTGTTAATTAAAAGCTGTGTTTATGGTCACATCTGCTGACCTTGTGGATGTAATGTGGAGAGGGAGATAGCAGCTGGCAGAGTGATTCTTATGCCTCCCCTCTACAGGGAACAGAAATTACTGGGGGAGTGTGTGCCACTGAAAGAGTGTAAGTCAGTGGAGGTTTATTTTCTGGAAGTGCCCTTTCCACTGGATTTTACATTGTGGTGCTAAAATTAAGATGCCTAAGAAGTTCATCCTGACTAAAATAACGTACTTTTTGACTAGAAGCTGACTGCTCATGTGTGTTCCAGACTCCCTCCTTTTGATAATTCCAGGGTAATGCCAGGTGTGTCACTCCCATGGCACCACCACAAGCCAGTTTCCCACATTGTCACGCTGTTTACCAAGTCATTGTTTCTTCGACTTGTGGTGATTAGCGAGGTACTTAGAGTCCATCCTTCTTAGGGGTAGATATCTGGCTTTGTAAATACTTAAATGATTGTTTTTCTTCACCTCTTTGTTTTTTCCTTTTCCTCCCAAAACATTCTGTAGTTTGTGTCTCTGCAGTCACTTGGCAGGGATGCAGAAGGGGAATGTTGTTCCAGCGTTCTCTCACCATGACCATGATTAATAAAGCTTCTGTCTGACCTGCCCTAATTTTCACTTGTGTTGTTACGTACTTGAAGTCTCCAGAGTCTCTGACCATGTCTTAGGAGAAGCAACTTGGCAACTTTGGTAGTGACGTATGTGACTTTTGCTGTTTTGTGAGTTTAGTCTGAGCTTGCATTGATTTCCTGGAAGTTATCAGATGATAACATACATTATGTCTTTAACGGGAAGTAATAATTTTGTACTGCAGTAATTTTAGGGAAAAAAAATTATTCTTCATAACTATACCTAAATTTCCCCTTTTTCAGTCCTGTAAATTCACTTGGATTGATTTTCTTGAGGTCTGCCATGACATCTTGGCTGCCTGTGATGATTCTTAGATAAGTGTTTTATCTGAATGTGCATGCTGGAGAACAAAAGACAGGCTGAGGTACCTAAGGTAAAGGCTCTTTTGGGATCTGGGTGGAATTATAGAGGAGTATGAAACAACTAGCTGGTTGTTAGCAGTTTGTAAAGCTTTTGAAAACATGCTTGAGTCTGAGATGTGGAACTTTTCTGCTCTAGAGATTTGTTCTGTTCAAGTCTTTTGGACTTCATTTGATTTCTGCCAGTGAGAAAACCTGGGTTTTGGTAATTAGTGTCTCAAGAGAATTACAGAACAATGTCTCAAGCCAAATTTGCCTCAAACATTTTGTCTGGTAAGACACAGCAGACAAACCTATGATTTTTTTACAAATTTTCTGTCTGGATGCAAATTTGCAGGGGAGCACTGCCTTTCTGTGCATTGTGGAATCTATCTGCTCATAGCTGCTGATAGAAATATCAGCATAGCGTTCATTCTCTTTCAAAAAGCAGGAAAAAACACCACCAAAACAAACAAACCAACCTAGGTGATCCAACTCTTCTGGATTTCTCTGAACTGAGTGGCTTTTGTTTTCAAATGTAAGCCCACTTGTCCTGAGCTTCAGCACAGGGTTACAGCCCAGAGAGCTCCCTGTTCAGGGCGGTGTGCTTGTTAATCATAAACCCTGGAACAGCTGAGAATTCACATGTGCCACCTGCTTGGAAGGACATTCTGTGTGGATCTTCCTCTTTTAGCCTCTTCCCGGTGGGTGAGAAGTCAGGCAGGAGGCCCTGGTTGCTCTGGAGGAGAGGTGGCAGGGCTTATGTTTGTCGTGAGCAGGTTGCAAAGAGCTGTGTATGTTTGTTTCAGCACCCATTGTAAACGTTATTTGTAAAAAAAAAATAAATAATTAAACTGATCACCCCTTGCACAAGTCAGGAATGTTCATTTGTACTTACCCCTCTTGCTCCTTTGATCGATCACAGACCTGACCAAGCTATTTGAGGCTGCTATGCATTCACTAGTGGCTGCAGTGGATTTGCTTTATGGGGTGTCCATTTCAGTGGAACTGATGCCATTTGGGCTTCAGAATGATTTTAAAATTAGGAGATGGAATTTAAAATTAACTTAATTTAGAAACAATAGGTGTTCTGTTGAATGAGAAGTAAAGGAAGTGCTTTCCCTTAGATATCTTAAATGTGCCTGCATTGTGTTGAGCTGGCTGGCTGAGAGATTTGAGTATGCCAGATATTTATAGTGGGAGTTGTTTAAAAATTTGTGTGGTCTTGATCATGAGAACTAACTTGTGCCAGTATTTTCTGAGACTGCAGGGCTAGGAGAGCCTAAACTGAGGAGAGAGAAGGCTCTTTAGGACAGCCTAAACAAATAAAAATCTGATTTCTTGACAGTAAAGAAATCTAGTCAGCACCTAAAATGGCTGTAAAGTGTTCTTAGATGCAACTCTGAAGTCTTGTCTCTAAACACACACGTATTATTAGAACCACTGGATTTCTCTCTTGATTTCATTTTACTGAGAGGTGAAAACAAGGATGAGCCCAGGGAAGCAAGATACTAGTTTTTTACAATCAGTCTGATCTGTTTTTACAGAGGACATGAGGGACAGTTTTAATGCTTCTTTACCTCTAAAGGCAGAGCTGCAGTAAGAATGACCAGCTTTTTGCCTTCTGACTGGGGGCTTGTAGGGCATTTTGGCAACCTAAACTTGAATTTATCTCTGTCATATTTGTTACTCGTCATTCCTGTATCATGCATGCTCTTCAGAGGCTTTCTGAAGGTGCAGCTGAAATAAAAGCCTGCAAATGAAATAAATGCTGTCTGTCTGCCTGGCTTGGAGGGAGCATGAAGCCTTGGCAAGGTGTGTGGCACTAATGACTGGCCCCTTTCCTGCAACCGTGCTGAAGCTGGAAGATGTGCTCAGGATAAAATGGGTGGGTGGCTGTGTCTGGTGAGGCAAAGGGAGAGGGTGGGGGAGAAGCTGGAGGTGATAGACTCAAGTTTTCTGAATGCCCCAGCGTTTTTGTAGTCAGTATAGTTGTCTGTGCTGGACAAAAGTGGTGACTTCATTAAGCTGAGTAAGTATGGCTGAGAGTCATGGCTTCTAGGAGAGATTTTAGTAGTGTGGTGGCTGTTGATTTTGACTAAATTATCTTCAGACAGCCTGATACTCTTCCTTAAGCTGTACTAGAAATAAGACTTTATCTCAAAGATCTGGGTGAAACTTCTTTTTCTTATCAGAAATCAAGTACTTTTGGTGGCTGAAAAGAGGTGTGAAGACATGCTTGCTCTCTTCAACACCTGACCTGCCTTTTACAGCTGTGTGCCTGTATAAACTCACCAAAAAGGAATGTACAGATGCTCATATCTTCTTTTCTCAGAATGCCCAGTTGATAAAATTAATAAATTATTTTTTAAATGTTTATTAGTACTGTGTTCCTTTCCTCTCTTTTCCAGTCGCTGTGCTTCTTTGCAGTAACATTTTCAAGCAGTATTTGTGAAACTGATGGGGATGCCCTTGAAAGCAAGGGCAGGGGTGCTGTGCTGAGTCTGCACTGTGCAGGTGTGGCTTTTCAGAAACATGTGGCTTTGTCTTGCTCCCATGAAAACCGCTGCAGGATTGAAATAAATGGGAGCAGAGTGGAGCAAACCAAGTGCTTCTGAAAATCGTATTGCTTAATCAAAGCCCAGGGCTGCCACAAGTGAGTCTCAAGTGTCACAGCTTTGCAGTGTGTAGTACCAGCCCATCAAATCCAGCATCTACGCACCCATTTCCCTAATTCCCCCCTATACTTCAGGTGTTCATCCTCAGTATGTCATGCCAAGGTTTAGTGCATCCTGCCCACCTTGGACTTGCTGCCCTCCCTGGAGCTGTGGGATTTGCTGGGGTGTAGGTGGTGGACCTTGGGGGTTTCTCAGTAGTCATGGACCAGGCACAGCTTCTGTGCTGTCTGCCTGTGGCCAGCAAGCCTGGCTGAATGACCACCTTTACAGCTCTCTGCCATAGCCTGAAGAGGAAAACAGGCTCTCTCTGGGTATTCTGAACATATGTTTTCCCTGTGTTTCTTCAGCAGCTCATGGTGTTTTATTTCTTTGAAAGAACTATCCTTACTAGTTTACCTCCAGGGTCTGAAGGTGGATTCTTCCCTCTGCCAGCTGATGCTTGCCAGACTGAAACCCTCTGTGCCTGAGCAGCCCTTTCCCAGAGCCTGCTCCAGCCGTCTGTGCCCATGCCAGTCTGCATCTACAGCTCCTCAAAGAGGCTGTGTCCTCTAGAGGAGGCAGTGAAGTGAGGAAGGGTGTCTATGTCTGTGTCTGAGGAAGGGCTTTGCTTTCTCAGGGTAGGTGTCTGCTCACAGCTGTGAGGGGGAGTAGCTAGCAAAGCATATGTGAAGTGACACCCTGGGATGTCACCATGGCCTGTCACTTCTTGCTCTTGCATTCCTGCCTTGACATGACCAGAAAGAGCTATATAAAGTGAAGGCAGTGTTAGTAACTGAGCCAGACTCTCTCAGATTTAAGATTGTACGTAGCCATGCTAAATAAATGAATGAGCAGTACCATATGTGTTGTGCAGGTAAACCATCATCTCGATAAGAATCACTAGTGTCTCTGGATGAAAGGGAGCTGCAGAATCATTTGTTACTTGGAACTTCTCAGCCTTGACCTATGGACCGTGTTCCCACCGCTGTGATCAACAGCATTCTGGGGGAGTGTCACCTGCTTTGCTCTGTCCTTTACTGTCTTCCCCCCGCACTTACTTTTCGTTGAGTGAGTCCACTCTCTGTTTACATTTCCTCCCTTGTAACCAAATTATCAGAGTCTTATCAACTTCAGCGCTGCTGTTGTCTGTCTCTCTGGTCAGGCTTCTCTTCAGACTGCTCTGCTTTCTGCTGCAAGCATAGCACCATTCACGAAGTTCAGGAAAGGAGGACCTCAAGATTTGCAAACTGGACTTGTAAAACCCAGAATCCTTGATGGATATAGTAACCTTAAGCTGTTGAAAGTCGGAGGAGGTTACATTTTGATGTTAACATTGCTTGCTCCATACTTCAAAGTTTTTACCCCATGCTAAGAGAGGTTTGAGCATAAGGTGTGCAGCTATATGTGGGTGAGAGCAGCAGGCAGAAAGCGAGGGTAGCTGTCATACTGTGGGGATGTGGTCTCCCCATGGAGTTTGCTCTTGTAGTCTGGTGCTGTGCAGGCACAGAGCACAGTGGTTCTCACACCCTTGAGTACAATAGTGTCGCGTAATTCAAGCACAAGGTGCAACAAGCATGTAATACCTTCACAGAGACTCTCTGCGAGGAGCAGGAGGGTGAAATTGTGGAGCTGGTGTCAAGCAGGGCGGTTCCAGCTGTCTACGTGTTGTGTGTCTCATCTGCCTGGCCATGCCAGGGACTGTAGACTCACCAAGGCGTGTTCTTGAAACTGTCCAACAGCCCTGGCCTCCTCCCTGTGCACCTTCCTCTGGTTTTACTGCTGACAAACCACAGCCTGCAGAGGTGGAGCAGTTTTAGCTGACTGGGTTAGATGATGTTTTCTAAAAGCACATGACAGCTTTGCAAAGTTTGTGTTTAGTTTAAGTGGTTTATAGAGTCTGATTTCTTCATCCTGATCCAGGACTCCCGATGTTGCCTGTGACAACTAGGAGTGTGGGATGCCTAGGTGGTCAGAGTTGAAAGTGGGCAGAGGGAGATCAGAGGGTCCTTCTTGGGAGCTTTAAGGGAGAGAGGAAGGGGCAAAAAGGCCCTGGCAAACACCATGATTTCCCCCTCCCAAATTACCAGTTTCCAAGTGGCAGAATCACACTTCCACTAGGGATGATGTTTTCTGGAAGAGCTGGTGAGTGTACTTGTGCTGCTACTGGTTAAATAACTGGTATTTTTCTGGTAATAGTGATAAAAACAGTGAATAGCTAGGACATGGAGGTTGCTGACAAAAGAAGGACAAACCTTTGTAAGGGGAGGGAGATACTTCTGTCTTAGTGCACTTTCAGTTGCAAGCATTTTGATTGTTACGCTTTGGTTTTCTCTTTTTCCAGTTTCATTAAAATGCTCAGACATGTTTTAATGTTCAGCTGACTTCAATAGGACTGAAATCATGAAGCTCATCCCAGCCTAGAAGTAGAGCCAGGGTATCCGTATGCCAAAACATCTCTGGGATGTGCCACTGGAGGCTGGGGAATCAGCAGTCAGCTGAAGTTTACGACTTAACGTATAAAAATCTTGTCAGGGCGTTTGGTGCTTCCCCTGGTGCTTACTTGCTTTGTGTACAGTGGCTTAATAAAATGGTGGTGACTGATAGGTTGGAGCCATAGTGTTTTTCTGATTTTCTTGTGGTGCTTGTTGAAGGCGGTAGCAGATTTTCATGGAGTTTTTGGCTGTTGAATCAGGCTTCCCTAAGTGCTAATGCTGTTAGTGTCACCTTGCTAGATGGTTTAATGCATTGGTGCAGTTCATCTCCAAAAGGAGAGAACTCCGCTCCTTTCCTATAAGAATTAAGGCTTTTCAGTACTCAGAGAATAGAAAGATTATACAGGTGATATTTAGGTCGCTGTTGGCATCTGATTAAATATTCAGCTGCCTTGTGCATTGGAACATTGTATCTCACACTTCTGATTTTTAGATATGGGTTGTACAATGCTCACGCATCTTCAATGTGGATGTGGACTGTATTAACAAGCGTGGCAAAGCAAAGAAATTGGCTCATCTGTCCTCAGACTTGCAAGCTGCTAGCATTTAACCCAGAAGAATTTCTTACCTTACCTTACCTCACCTGTTTCTCTCTTCCCTGTGTTTCTACCACCAATCTCTTATCTGGGCAAGCTAGTAAGACACCTATTTTTGAGAATCTGTGAATGCTTTCCTTGCAGGCAGCAACAACCGAGATGAGCAAACGCTCTGAGTTGCTTATTGTTAAGCTGGGGAGGCAATGAAGAGTTTTAGCCAGGTGTCCAAGCAGACTGAAATCACTTGAAACTCTTCCAAGACACAGCTTCTTCTGACCAGAAATGCACATTTTGCCACTGAAGGTGTAACCTCAGGGCTGATGGTTTCTCTGTAGTTTCCAGGCAGTAGAAGCCATCTGGTGCTGCTCCTGTACATCCTGGTACACATATGGCTGAAGGATTTTGCCACGTCCTCTAGCAAAAGCCTGTCTTGTGAGCAGCTGGAAACTATACATAGAAAGGGTGTACCAACTCTCTGATAAAATTACTAGGAGAAGGAAAGCTAATTAATCATTCATTGCCTGTGCATTCTAATTGGAGCAGTATAAGTGAGTGCTTTGTGCTTCCAGCAGTTGCAGACACTGAAGATCCTGTATAGTTTTCCAAAGATGTAGGGGCAAAGCATAGGCCCTGTTTTGTAAATAGGGAATCTGTGGACTGATGGTGGGCTTGTCAGGGGTTTTTATTCTTGGCCCAGCTTTACTGCTATTCCCAAACCTCCAAGCTAAATGCACTGATTGTCAGAAAGTTGAGTTGTAGAAACGTACACCACTTATCCTAACTTTTGCTGGAGTGTCGTTGCAAACCAAGAAAACAGAAGAGCAGTCCTGGGAAGCAGGTCTGTCACCATTCTCAGATGGGCTGTCCTGAAGACATTTTGCCTCAGTCTTTATTCCAGTGTATTTTATGAAAAGATCTAACAGGGTTAAAACCAGAAAAAATCAAACCTTGATATACCTGTTTGTGTTGAGATCCACGGGTTAAAGTGGACAGAAGAGAGAAATCCAAGTTGGAACTCCACCAGATATGAAGAACTGATAAACAACTTCTAAGCATTGGTGCTGTTTTGAGACAGCTGACAGCTTCAGGAAGAAAAGTTTGTGTCAGCGTCTACGTCTTGGAACTTAGGAGTTTTTGTTTGTTTTTTGAAAGTTTTATGAGGTGTTGAAACACTGTATTGCGTAACTTCTTCAGCCCTTCCCTGTTGCTTTCAGGGTTTTGTTCTACTTAGCTTTGTAGATAATTGTGCCTGTTAAGCTCCACTTGTCTGGTTTCATTCATAAATTACACAAGACACAAAACTAAGTATAAACCTCGCCATTTGTACTCTTCACCTCAGCGCAGTGATACGTCTTTTCTAAGGAGTGAATAATGGTATTGTGATGCGTTGGAAGTTAAAACAAATGTATACCAACCACTAAAACATCTAATATTTTGATGTGAGGAAGGGATGTGAGGTCAACAAAAAAATAGTTGTCAGATAGATGTTTTTGATATCCCGTGTAAGCTGGGAGATGGTACATTCAGTGACTTGGCAAGCCTGACAGTGGACTGGGACTGTTGTTGGACTGCCTGGGCAGCCTGTGATCCCAGGGGAAGGCTGGCTTTTTTCCATCTCTGGAAAGAAATGCATGTGAGTGTGTAAAACTTAAACTGTTTGGCATTTACCTTTCATTACTTTTCAGGCAAACTGCTATTGACAGGGTCTTAGGAATGTATTGTGGTGAGATGGATGCACCTTTAGGTGCATAGGTGCACCTTTCCAAAGGCAAAAAGCTTCAGCTCCAAGACAGGCTTGGTTTTTTTCTGTCTGTGGTTATCCAGTGAGTCCAGGTGAGACTGTACTCTGTTCTATTGGTGAGCAGTGCAGTCACTGAAGGCTTTCAGTGACACAGAGCAGCCTTTCAAAACAGGTTGGTATTCATCAGTCTCTTGGGATGGCACGTAGGGCAAGGTCACATTTGTGTTGCCAGATTAAACTTAAGATGGAGCCAGTGGGGACTGAAACAACCCCAGATTTCTAAACCGATTGGATGTCCTCTCTGTGTCCCAGCGTGTGAAGTCCTTGCCACAGCCGCATACCTCAGGGCACTCTTTCTCTATTTGCAGTACTACTGTGGTCAGAGTCTTGCCTCCTCCAGCTCCTGAAGCTAATCTTTGGACACTGGAGTCTTCTGTCACCTCCCCAAGGTGCTCCAGTGGTTTAGGGTCAGCTCCTGTTAGTCCTTCTGCAGCAAATAAGACTTACTGTGGTAAATACTGCTTTCCCAGGGAAGCGTTTTACACGCAGGGGAGTTTTACATGCCTGCTGGTAGCAGAACAGTCTCTGCTGCGGGTGCCCCAGCATCCCATATTGTCCACGTTTGTCGGGCTCGTGATGTCCCCTGGAGTGTTTGGCAGTGTGCAGGGAGCAGCTTTGGAAGCGGGGCCAGCTGGTGACTTTGTGATGACTTTCAAGAGCTCAGGTGTTCTGGGTAACAGCCAAGTCTCAGTGCACCCTTGCAGGAAGGGTGAAGTGGTGAAATGATGGGTTCATAAATCAGAGGGTTTTCCTTGGAGAAGTGGGTGGCTTTGTCCTGCTCTCCTTTTGATGGTGTGATCCTCTCCAGCAGCAGCTTTAGTTCTGGACCTTCAGGTCCCAGTATGGAAGCACACCTGTCTGAACTTAAGTGGTGTGTTTGGCACAGCGCAGCAGGTAATGTTTGTCTTGCTGGATGTCTGAGAGGAAGAGACCAGAGCCACATGTGCTGCTGAGATACCTTGTCTGCTGTTTGTCATTGACCTTGATCAGCCCTTACAGCTGCTGGTTGTTTAGAGCTCTCAGATAAAAATAGGCTTCCTCATTTATATATGTAAATGAATATGAATCAGACCGCCAAGCAGTGCTATAGTTGGGTGCTTGTGGGCCCAAGTGGGAAGCTGTGTGTCTAAATTGAGTTACCACCCTCAAGCCTGGTTGTGTCTCTGCAAGGGATTGGCAGTGGGACTGGGTGAAATTAGTGCTGCTGGCAAGAGCTGCAGGACCAGGGGTGTTATTGGATGGCAGGGCTAAAGGATGGTTGGATAGCAGGCAGGTCTCAAGCCTTCCTGGATATTTATGATTGTTACTTGTAAACTGCACTTCTGTTGCCATTGAGTATTTTGAGTGAAATGAAGCACTTGTTCAGGTGGCATTTTCCTCAGCTAGAGTACATATTTAAATAGTTGTCACCTTTTTCTTCAATAACGTCCATTAGGGATTTTTCTCCTCATTTTCTCATTCCCAGACTTAGAAGACAACCCCTCCTAGGGGTACCTTTCTTTTACACTCTTTTAAGACATGCAGATTAATTGGTAAGCGTGTTTTGGTGCTAAGTGTGTTAATGATTTCTGGATGCCTGTGATGTGGGGTATCATTTTCACGGAATGACATGTAATGACCCTTTCTTCTCATGTCACAGCCAAGTGGGACTTCAGCAACACTGATTACTGCCTTGTAGCTTACAGAGCGAAACCTTTCTTCATCCACCTGGAACACTTGTATTTGTTCAGGGAAGAAAAAAGAAAAGCAACTTTGCTTCTGTCTGGCGTGCAGGGAGCTTTGCCATCAGTTGTGTGGTATTTCCATTGTTCTATTGCAAAACAAGACCTTTTTCCATGCCCATTTGTAAAAATTGTGTAATGCGCAAGATTTGGTTATAGATATTTTTAGAGTGGTTGTCAAACCTGCCTCAGTTGGCTAATGTGATGTAATGATGAAAAGTCAATTGTGGGTTATCTTCCAGAGGACTTGAGTGATTAATTTTTAAAAATTTTTATTTCTTCATCTCATTTTGCTTCCTTTACCTGGGACTTTTTTAAATGAGTATTTGACAGTGGTAGTAATAGATTGATAGGTTCAAACTTGTTCCAAGATTAGCATGGAGAACGTTGTAACACACACATCAAGCAATAAATCAAGGTGTGGTGGATGGATTGTGGATGACATCCAGCTTTGTGGATGACTCATCTTCATTGGACATGAGAGCTGTGGAAGGTCAAATGTTTTACAGGGTCTGCTGTCTTCTCAGTGCTGGATGATCCCTGAATCTAAACTGAGTGGGGAAGCCTCAAATCTGGGATATCTGTTCCTGAATAACCTGATGGTTTTCCTGTGTCTCTGAGGCTGGCTGTGTGTAGTCTGTCATTGTGTTTGAGGCATGTACACCTGCCTGCCTTGTGGGATTTTCAGACCAGCTTTCAGAAGAGCTCAGCAGCGACACGTTTTTAGTAAAACCGGTGCTTTTTCTCCCGTAAGAAGTGTTTTAAAACTAAATTGGGGATCACTGCACTCATCTGAATGGCTTTGCATGCGGGTTTGCCCAGACCTGGTGTCGCTGTGAGATGAAAGCTGTGACCAGAGATGTTTTCCCTCTGTTTCCCTCAGAGCAAATCGGGGCGCTGGCCGGGCAGCACATCGTGCACGTGGCCTGCGGGGAGTCGCACAGCGTGGCCCTCAGCGACCAGGGCCAGCTCTTCTCCTGGGGCGCCGGCAGCGACGGACAGCTGGGGCTCACCACTATAGAGGACGCAGTGACAGTACCAAGGTAAGCATTTAGCAGGGTCAGCTTTCCTCAGGGCAGCTCCTTGGGGGTGACGCATCAAGGGTTGCTCACCCTGGGAGGGTTGCTTTCCCTCAGCGTGGTGGGAATAGGGCCTTTCTCACACTGGGATGAAAGTGATTCGTTCTCCTTTCCGCTGCTGTTCTGGTGCTCCCTGAGCACTGCAAAGTCCTCAGGAGGTTTGGGCAGGACAGATGGTTGAGGTATGGAAAAGAAAATCAGAGCGTGCTTAGCTTCCTCCGTGAAAAATGCCACGATGTTTTGCGCAGAAAAAGGAGGTGCATGAAGGAGGCCTCAGAACCAGAAATGCTGTTTGTACTTCACGGTGTTTTATCATGCTGTGTTAACAACAGATGCAGTCTGGCATTTGGTCTGCCACTGCAGATCCAGTGCAGAGCACAAGTTTGGGACATCTCTCTGGGATGGCTGTCATTGCTGAGACAGTATTTAAAGGAAGAGTTCCAGTTACAAAAGATTAATGTTTGAGCTGAAGGCCTCTGTGGGAAGACAGTCCTAAACTTGCGTGTGGCTCTGGTAAAACAGAGAGAGACAGGCTCACATAACACTGTGATAGTGCCATTTTAAAAATAACATTTTTGTGGAATAACTTGAACCTTTGACATGCTATTCTCTGTACAAAGCACTGAAGAGGGTTTGGTGCTGTAACTCATTGGAACTGCTAGGCCCATAACAGCATGAAAAACGTCAGCGCCTGAAAAAGAATAGTGAGAGAGACACCAAGACCCAGCTATTTTCACCATTTCCAGATGGTTGGATTCAGTGTTACAGCAGGAAATGTAGTTGAGTTACTAGTCAAGTGTCTAAAGGTCTCCACAAATTTGCATCTATGATGTATGGATCTGTATTGCCTTCAAAACTCTGTTCTTCAGTCTCAGAACCATAGATTGTGTGTATACATATATAACAAATATCTGAGTGGAAATTGTAATTTTTATCTAAGGTGATACCGTATTTGTGGATACTTATTCTAAAATAGTGTTGTCATCTTTAGGTTGATAAAGAAATTGAACCAACAGACGATACTGCAGGTTTCCTGTGGAAATTGGCATTGCCTGGCTCTGGCAGCAGGTACTGTAACATTTGTTATTAATTACAAAAATTTGTGCTGTTATTTTGCACAGTGTCCAAGACTGCATATTTCTGCATAATAAATCAAGGACATCCCATGTCCTGACTGCTTTCGGGCCAAATGGGGTGCTATAAAATGGATAGGGTACCATGAATATTGAGGAAGAGCTTTGCCAATACTCTGAAGAAAGAAAACATTACACACAGACCACCCACTGTTCAACGGGTGAATGATGGCAGGAACGCTTGAAAGCTTTCCATCTTGATTTAGAAAAATGTGTGTAATTAATTTCTTTCTGCTGAAATATTCCTTGGCTGTTACTCTTCTGTGTGAAACATGTGGACTGTTTTTTGTTGCACTGTTTGTTACAGCAGTTGTATTTTGCACTTAGTTGTTTGTGTGTTTATTTGCTGGGTGGCTTCAGGCTTTTTTTTTTTTTTTTGGCAAAGAATGTCTTTCTTGATTTTGTTTTTTTTTTTCTTTTCATCATGAGGTTTGGGTGGGAGCGAAGCCTGCAGAACTGTTTCTTTTCAATTTTGGCAGACTTTTCTGTTGTCTAACTTTTACTCACCATTCTCTCTCTTCCCTTGTTTCAGATGGCCAGTTCTTCACATGGGGGCAGAACAGCTATGGTCAGCTGGGCTTGGGCAAAGAATGTCCCTCCCAAGCCAGTCCACAGCGTGTCAAGTCTCTTGATGGGATCCCTTTGGCTCAGGTTGCTGCAGGCGGAGCCCACAGTTTTGCCCTTTCTCTCTCAGGAGCTGTGTTTGGCTGGGGGAAGAACAGCTCAGGACAGCTGGGACTAAGTGATGAACGAGGTGTGAAAATTACACTCCTAGGTGAAAGACGGATAGACTCCTTTGGCCTAGTGCCTTTTGTTGCATTGACAGTGTATTTATTTTTACTGAATGGGTATATAACTCAGCAAATCCTCCTAGGATGAGATGGCAGAGAAACAGTCTGTCTCTACAGGCTTTTCATATTTAGTAAAAACAGAAGCATCCCCTTGTGGATGTTAAATTAAATGAGGAGGGTCAAAAAGAATGGTCTTTCAATGCAAATATCGAAGAAAGTGCTCGTATTCTTTCTCCCTCTTTTCAAAATACTTTGTCCATATTTTGTTTGAAGTTGGTTGGAGCAAAGGCTTTCCTTGCAGAACAGCAGGCTGAACCCATCTCCTCATTTCCCAATATGATTTTGACTGGTGAGCGTCTATATGCTACAAAATGATGTCAACACAGAACATCCCAGTATTGTAAAATGTTGTCTAGTTTATTTGTTGCAGTTTACCAGACATATAGGGCCCATGGTAGTTTTCTCAGGTGCTAGTCTGAAAGGCCCAGACCTTTGCTTGTTGTTCTCACTCCTTTAACTTTTTGGAATAAAACAAGTGAATGGAAGATTTTCTTTGGAGCTTCCAATCAACCTCTTTATTGTTTTCTGCATCATTCCTGAGCAGTTTTAAATATCTAGGCAAGTTACTGAGTGTAGAAGTGATACCTAGCATGCACCTCGATGCCTTGTACTGTCTGTAAAGTAGAGCTGAGCTAACAGAAGAGCAGCAGTGTCCTTTCCATGTAGATTGGCAGATAAATGCTGCTAATTAAAACAAAGCTGCAGTTTACCTATGAAAGCCTTACTTTGACACTGGGCTAATCTTAAATGAACAGCGTAGGCATCAGCTTGTGGGGTGGTGCTGGCCAGGGATCATATTCTGCTTCCTCCTCTGTGCCTGGCATTGTAGTAAATAAATACATGGTATTTATGGTGAGTGAATCATGGCAAGACACTGTGAATTATACTTGTCAAACATGAACAGCAAGGTCTGCAAACATGGGTGTTCTACAGCACTGTTATTATTAACAATTATGCTGTAGAGAGGAGAAGTGTCATTCCTGTCAAAAGAAAGATCAGAGTGCTAAAATACAGAAAAAAGTAAATCAGAAATACTCTCTCAATTCTAAACTCACGGAAATGTGACCATGTTTCTTTCACTACCCAGTAAAAAAGCACCTTAGAAATCTTTAGGTGAGAATCTTAAGAAATGGGCAACTTCTATAGGTAGGAATCTTGACGTTTTGTTGGTATGAAATAAGCAGCTGCTCCCCTTAATATCTAACTGTTTTGAGGTGCCTACTGCTCCTTGAAGTGCTTAGCTTTTATTTTTACTGTATTCATCCCTGGGAGACAGACTTTAAATGATTAGGAGTGGCAGAGTGAAGGAGAAAAGCGTCACTTAATGGTTGATAGTGATTAGCCTTTGCAAGGAGGAGGATCTTCTGCTTAAAGGATGACAACAGAAGGAAAGCTGAGTATCTAAATACACATTGGGATTCAGCTTACCACATGTCTTGCACAAGTGTCTCCCATGTGTCAGAGTTGTTTTATATGGGAAAGGTCTAAGCAAGGTTTTGGAAACAAATATTTGCAGTCATCCCTGAGGAGTCTGAAATGGAGCATGAAGCTGAAGGTGGGTGTATCTAGGCTGCACTCACCGTATTTCCCAAACAGCAAGTGCATGTTGAGTTGATACAAGATAATCAACATTTGCATTCGTGCTCTGGACAATTTTGTTTGAGTCAGTCAAGTCTTCTTAAGAGTTCAAGGGGAAAAGCGGCAGTGAAGTACTTAAGGACGCGTGGGGATTTTTTCACCACAGTTGTTAAAGTTTCCCTTGTGCTTGTGGACCACGTCTGAAAATCAGACTGCCAGTGCTTTTCCTGGACATGCATGTTTGTTTTTATGAAACAGCTGCTTTATTTCGTTTGTGCTCATTGCAGACCGAGAGTCCCCCTGCCACGTGAAGCTGTTGCGGTCTCAAAAGGTTGTTTACATCAGCTGTGGAGAGGAACACACAGCAGTCCTGACAAAGGTAAAGATGCTGACCTGGGAACCCTGGCCACTGCCTCACCTGCCTGATAGTTTCACAGTACTTTCCTGGGTAATCACAGAAAAACAGATTGACTTACTGTATTCCTTCCAAGCCCAGAAAAAGAACTAAGTGAAAATATAGTCTAATTATTTATTCTGAGATTCACTGCCAGCACGATCCTTTGCTAGTTTTGAAGATAAAGATGTTAATAATCCATGGCAATGAATAGCAAAAGTCAGGTGAATCACTTAAAGAAATTAGGTTTGGGGGGTGGAAGAAATGAACAAACACACATCTAAAGGGGTGAAAATAGCATTTTGTTGGAAAATAGAGTAATACTGTGCACCAGAATAAGATGGAAGCTAAAATGAATGAGTGTTTAAATTAAACATTAGTAGTCACAGCATTTGCAAGAGGTTTTCAGTTCCAAACGTGCTGCTTCCAAGTGGAGTATAATTTAGTGGCCAGAGGACAGGGCTAGGATTTGAAAGAGAGCTGCTCAGTTCTTGCCTTGCCTCTGCCACTTGGTAGGTGTTGCTTCCTGTTTTGGAGCCTCAGCGTTTTCCACTGTAAAAGAAATTAAACAACTGACTTCGGAGTTCCTGTGGGAAAAATACCATTGTAGAAAACTAGTTCTGTAGAATCTTGTCTAGTGTAGAGGTACCTGAAGATAATTCTGTGAGTTTCTGATGGGTGGCAAGATAGCTTATTTGGAAGCTGGGTTAGCAGAACCCGAGTTTCTTTTCTGAATCCTTTGAAAATCCCCATCAGTCTCTGCCTAAGCTTTGGGCTCATACTGAAACTGGAGTCAGAGAGATCCTGCTGGGTTATGGGTCCCTAAATGGAGACTCTGCTGTTTGATTTGCTAACAGAGTGGAGGGGTGTTCACCTTCGGTGCAGGTTCCTGCGGGCAACTGGGACATGACTCCATGAATGATGAGGTGAACCCCCGAAGAGTTCTTGAGCTCATGGGCAGTGAAGTATCCCAGATTGCTTGTGGCAGGTGAGTCCTGTGTGCAGTCAGAAACTTTCTTTGGTGGAGGTTAATGCTGATACTGAATCATGCATACAGAGGGAAATAGTCCGGCTTCTGCATTGTGTGTGTCAAAACTAAATGAATTAAAATTTTACTTTCCATGAGAATTTTAAGGCCCTCTAAAGGCCTTAAAATGAGATGGTTTTTTAATTGGGGTTGTACCCTGCTTTCTAACCTGTAAAAGATACCTTCTCAGCTTAATAATTCAGCAAGACTTTGGAGCAGAAGCCCCTTTGGTCACAAGTTTCCAGCCTCTTTAATGAAAAGTGAGTTAACAGCCTGGTGCTGTGTTGTTGCCTTTCAGTATGCACAGGCTTAGCAAATGACTAAGCTGATACTGTGAGCCTCATACCAGCTGCATGTTGGCACAAGCTGCTCTTTGTCACTCCCACCTAAAGGGCTCCATCCCATAAAATGGTGCCATCAGGTGGCAAAAGCTGAGCATTAGTGCCCGTGTGAAGGTGCTGCTTGGCACCAGTTTCTGGCCTGGGAGAAATGAGAGTAACTTTCAGACTGTGTTTGGTTTGGTTGTTGGTTTTTTTAGTTTTTTGTTTGTTTGGTATTGGGTTTTTTTTAAATTTATTGTTAAACAAGGCCCAAACTCTGTACCCATCTCTTACAGACATCACACTTTAGCCTTTGTGCCTTCTTCAGGAATGATCTATGCATTTGGCTGTGGAACAAGAGGCCAGCTGGGAACAGGGCACACTTGCAATGTAAAGTGTCCCTCTCCTGTCAAGGGTCACTGGGCAGCTCATAATGGGCAACTCTCAGGGAAACCTGGTATGTACTGTGCTCCATTTGAAATGGCAAATGGACATAAATAATTTCACCTATGGCTGTCTAAAGACATCTTAACGTCATTCTGTGAAATTTCTGGAAACAGGAAAATAAACCCATCCTATTGTCCCAAATGCACTGTGGTAATTTCTGGGTGACCTTTTGCTCTCTCTCTTAATGTGTGCCATCTCCCTTTCTCTTTTTATGGCAGAACTCAGCATTTGACAGTCTTGAGACTTTGTGAAATTGCACTAATACTGTGTTCCAAAGGCTTTGTTCTCTCTTTAAAGCCCCTATTGCAGTTTAAAAATGACAACTTTCCCCTCCTGTGTACCTCTCACGAAAGTGCTACAGTGCTTGAGTTCGAGCTGATTTCAGCAGGGCCTTCAAAGGACCCAGGTGCTCCTTGCAGTTGTACTGGCAGTGCAGATGGGAGGGGAGAAAGCACGAGTAGGGACTTGCATTCATCAGCCTCTAACGCAACCGTGTCTTTCTCCAACAGATGCCTGTAAATACCACATTGTTAAACATATCTTCTCTGGAGGAGACCAAACATTTGTGCTTTGCTCCAAATACGAGGTAAACCGAATGAAGTATCTTTTCAAGTCCTCTCCCTTGTCCCAGCATTCACAACACAGCTTTTGTTTTTGCTAAAATCTTCTGAAATGGGAGTGTTGCTTTGGAGTCCATTCTGCCTTACAAACCCTACCAGCTCTGACAGTTGTTATAGGGATTTACAACTTCAGTGGCTGAAAGTTGCCTTTCTTTAGAGGCACATCAAAGCCGTTGGGAAGACGCTGATTCCAATTTAATCAGCGGGGAGGGCAATCCAATCTTTGCAGCTTAGAAGCGAGGGGCTGCTTTCCACCTGTGGCACTGGCTTCTGCATGGTTGGTGTGTAAGGCCATCCACCACATACACTGGGATTTTGTCAAGCAGTGCTGGATGGAGGGCTGAATGCTGAATTGGTTTTCCTGCTTCTGTCTTCTTTTTTCTTTCAAGAGTGTTTGGGATAAACTTTTGAGGCATGGAAATAGGTCTAGAATAACTGTACTAAGCCTGTAGTTATATATGATAGCATTTAAGAGGGCTTTGATACATCTAGGAAATGATATTTTGATTTTTTATTTTTCTCTTTTTAAGATGTATTTGAGGATCTTTTTTTCCCTCAGCTTTTTCATACCTTCCCTTTTGGACTTCTTAGGAAGGCCGCAAAACTTCCTAACCAAACCTTTTGAGAGACCACACTAAGGAAGCTATCAGTTATTTATTAAAACAGAGATTATGGATAGGAAGGAATTGTTTTACAAGCCTTGTCTTTGCTGAAATCTGTATCTTCTCACAGAATTCCTTGCCTGCTGATGATTTCCGGACCATAAATGAAACACGTTACACCTGTTTAATAAATGATGAAACTATAGATGTCTGGAGGCAAAAGCTTTTAGAAAAGAACAGTTCTAATTCTGTCAAGTAGGTATTGTGGCACTGGACAAGCCTTTTGTTGAAAGTTCTATTTAAATAATTTTGTTGGCTTCCGTGCCATGCTTTCACTTGAAATTTAGCAACCTTTTCAAGTGTGGTTCTTGGTCATTTCCAAGGGGAGGAGTTGCCAGTCACAAGGCTGCCAGGTGAGAGCTTCTGAACAAAACCAGAGGAATTTGAGGCTGCCTCAGCATTGCAGATGGTGGGTGGGAACTTGATTTTAAAGTTGTCCTGCACTGTGTGCTTAAAATTCATGAAAAGCAACAAGAACTTGTGAACAGACTGATGAAGTTCTTTCCCCAGTGTGCCTGCCATGAGAAGGGCAGAACAGGTGGAAAGGAGGCACTAATTCCTCCTTTCAAAGAGGGACCTTACATGATCCTGAATGAACTTCTTGCCCTCTGTGCTTCTGAAGGGGTTATCCTCATATTGTTTCCCATAGAAGGAAGGGAAAAGAGATTAAGAGATTTACTGAGGCATCCATTTATAACCTGTGTCTCTGTTTTCTTTTGTCTTCCTGCTGCAAACAGTAATGTTGTTCAGATACTGTCCTCAGCTGCCTGCTGGAATGGAAGCTTCTTGGAGAAGAAGTAAGTGGCAGATTTCCAGAAGTATGGCTTCCCCTTGATGCAGACTGGAATTCCTTTGCTTCACTCACTTCTGCAGTGGGATTTGATTTTTTTGATCAGACAGGAGATGGGGGCAGAGAGTGTTCCGTAAAGAGGTGGATGGTCAGAGCTGGGTACGGCAGGCAAATGGTCTGAGAGGGTGCGTGGTGAGTGTACTGTAAGTGGCACGGATTTCCTTGAGTTGCCACAATTGTTATTCTTCCTTATGAAATAGATACCAACTTCAAAGAGAGGGATAGGAATATGGCATTAAAGGAAATCAGAGATGCCAGGTATCTGAATAGTCTCTTACCCAGCTGAGCTAGCTGGTGCATGTGAAAGTATACTTCCACACAGGCTGCTCTTGAAAATACCTCTGGGGCAGCATGGAAGTGCTTTCCTTTTAGGTGACATCACTTGTGGGAAGTTTTGTGTTCCTGCTTGCAAAAGGAGGGATTTCAGACGGGTGTAACCCACAATAGGTGGTGACAAGGTTGTAAGACATAGCTGAGTCAAAGGCTGTGGGTTGGGAAGGCTTGTGTTGGCTGTGTCTGTAAATGCTGAGGAGGCAACAGCATAAGATGAGGAGGAGGAGAAGAAATTTTTCTTGTGATGTGATGAGTAGATGACCTGTAACTAGGTGAAGAAAAGCTTACTTACACTGAGTAATCTTAGCATAGTAAGTTCCAAGAGCAACTTGAAAAAGAAAATAATTTGCTAATTATTCTGGTGTTTTTCTGCTTGTCCAGTGGTTTCTTCTCTAGTGTTGTGACATGTTATTGCATCAGGAGACTTGTGTCATGTCGGCTTAAAACCCTTGCTGAGGTATCCAAGTTGTTGAGTCGCTTCAAATAGTCTCACATCTCCTTTGAATGTGGAAATGGGTGGAGTTTGGCTTCATCAGCCAAACACAGTTGTTCTTCCACTTCAGTGATGTCTTGGCTAGTGCAGAACTTAACTTCTACAGAAAGTCTTTGGCCAAATGAATGATAAATTCTGAAGCCTTAAATGAGGCTGTATTTAACTATGTACATTTACACATGAAATCTTCTGTCACGGTGCACTTGATAGAAATACCCCAGTGCATCCCTCCAGTATCCTAAGGCCATGTCGGCCTGTTTGCATTACAGGATTAGATGGAGGAGCAGCTTTTCCATGGCTGTGTGCCTGAGCACACCCAGGACTACCTTTGCAGAGCACGGCCTGGAGTGCTCTGTACCAAGGCGTGTCCCTGGGGAGCTGTTTCCAGCCTGGAGCCTGTGCTGTTGTGGAAATAGCCATTCTACTGCAGCAGGCTGTGTTTAGCTCCTCGTGTTGTTACAGTCACACCATCAAACTGACAAATGCATCCTGTCTTTAATAGCTGCCTTCCCCTTCAGAGTGTCTAATACAGCCCTCTTAAGACAGTGAAGGAGTCCTGGGGACACCAAAGACTTTGATGAAATGTTTCTCTGCAAGAATCCCAGCCCTAAGAAAGGCCTGGAGGAATTCAGAAGGGAGAGTCTTTGTTTCTAGTCTTATGAATTTCCTAGTGGTCATTTTTCTATTGCCTGCTCTCAGGCCATGTCAGTACACAGGTAGTGGGGTCTCTTCCGTAAACTTACGCCTGTCTGTCTGTGATTTCATTTTTAAAGAATCGATGAACATTTTAAAACCAGTCCAAAGATCCCAGGGATTGATCTGAACTCCACGAGAGTGCTATTTGAGAAGCTGATGAACTCCCAGCACTCCATTCTCCTAGAGCAGGTATTGCACTTCTGAGATTTGGGTATTCAGAGGGGAAATTAAGGCTTTGTCCCTCTCTAGCATGCAAGTACCAGCAGCATTTTTGGGAAAGGGTTGTACTGCAAATCTAAAAGCCAGACACTTGATGGTACTCCTCCTTTGACCTGGGCTGATTTTGACCTCCTCAGAATGTGTCTCCAAGACTCTTATTTAAAAACAAGTTTTATCTCATGGCATTTAATACTTGAATGTCTGCTGAAATGAACTCTGTGTATGTTATATTTGTAATTACTATACATCTATCAGGACTTGAGTACTTTATGGTTGTATAATTTATTCTAACTCGGAGAATTTCTTTCACAAGTGCAAAGCTGTGGGATAAAAGTGTACATGTTCCCCTTGCCACTTTTAGCTATAATATTTATAGCTTTGGGGTTTTTCACTCTGGGTTTGACTTTTAAAACAGGGTTTTACCATTTCATCAGCTCTTAAACATCATGTACATCGTAGGTGCTCTATCACCCAGGATAAGCTGTCTTTTTTGTTTTGTTTTCTCTCTAGATACTGAAGAGCTTTGAAAGCTTTTTGATTCCTCAACTGTCCAGCTCACCACCAGATGTTGAGGCAATGAGGATCTATCTGATTCTCCCAGAATTCCCACCCTTCCAAGACTCCAAGTATTACATCTCGCTGACACTTCCTCTAGCAATGGCTATTCTGCGCCTGGATACCAACCCCAGCAAAGTGCTTGGTAAGTGTCGTTTAAGAATTGTTTTAGTTTAGAAGTAAAATATCATTTCAAAGAACACTTACTAGGGAGGTTAATCTAATTTACCTTATCTGGTTTACCCACATTCAGAGACTCAGTTCCAGATAAATTTGCATTCCTCTACAGAAACATAGACTTTTGTATATCATGAAGATCAAATGATCCTACTCTCTTAAATCTGATCAGCTGTTGATCACTTTAGAATATCTTTTCTGTATAGGGTAAATAAAAGGATACTAGATATAATATCAAATTATTTTGTCCTCTACAAGATGGGAAGCAAACCTGTTGGTCTGTGACTATGCTGAACACTTCAATTCTTCTTCCGCTTCTGAGTATTTTAATTTCTACTATATTTTCCTGTGAGCTTATTTTAAGCTGCAGAACATATGCTGCCTAATGATTTTTACTCATGTTTATTAAGCTACTACTGTTCTTGTTATCTTACTCTGTTTCTTGAGGCTGTCTTGTACTAAATCTGATATTATTTATAATGTAAAATGCTATGTGATGCATTCAGACCTCCAAAAGAATCACTCCAGCAAATTTATTTTGAGGTTTCGTGATTTTTTTATTATTATTCAAAGACGCTTTGATTCCGTTTCCTCCTCTGCTTGGAGTAGTCCTCTTTGATTGTTAGCATATAGAAATGTAGAGGATTCTCACATTTTTGCCTGTCAGAGTCTACTGTTGTGTTGACACTTGAGAGGATAAGTTGGTGTTTGTTTCTGGCAGGACATGATGGTTTCCTAGGCTCCAGCTTCTATTTTGCGAGTCATTGGTTCTAGGAGAGAAGCTAATAGTCAGGGTCCCTTCAGGAGAAAGTAAGGATTACCCGTCCTTGGCAAGACAGAAATCAGCCTCTCTAAAGAGTAGTAAAGTCCTGTAGTGCAGGTGTGCCAGGAGACACCCTCTGACACCTGCTAGAAAAGTATGTGGCGCTACAGAGAATTGCCCAGGCAACTCTTTCCTTGTCGCTCCTGAGAGACAGCTGTTTGCCCACAAGATCACTGTATCCTGAATGCCAGATACTTTAAACAGTGTCTTGAATTGAAGGCTGAAAAACTTCATATTCAGGCTCTCACCCTGATCACGGTTTGGGCTGGGTAATGACTGGTGTGGTTAGATGAGAGTGGAAAAGGGAGCAGCTTTTCAGTTTCTGGTATTTAGATGACTCTGCCTCGCTTTCCTGTTGCTACAGCTAGGGCAGGAATAGGGAAGTTTTTTGAAAGAGTCTTCAGGTGTATTCTCCTTTTTTCAGTTGTAACATCTTATTTAGGGGTTACTCTGGCCTCTGATTAAGGTTTATATTGATGTCCTCTGCTTTCCAGATAACTGGTGGTCTCAAGTGTGCCCAAGATACTTCCTCAGGCTCGTGGACCTCTACAAAGGTGCCGTGGTTTACCTCCTCAGTGGAAGGAAGACGCTGCTGATCCCAGTCCTGTTCAGCAGCTACATTACAGCTGCTCTCAGGCTTCTGGAGAAACTCCACAAGGTGAGAGGAAAGCCCAGACATGTGTTGGCTCGAGATGATTCAGTCTCACCTGCCCTTTGCCAGTCCTTGAGCTGTGTCCCTGTCCACCAAGACACCACGGGGGAAAGATGTTAGTGGCTCTCCTGAGTCCAAGGTTCTTGAAGATTGTTTAGTCCTGTCTCAAACACTACAAATAAAGTTACCCCAAAGAACGCTGCTGCTGGGCCATGCGCTTTGGCATCACAAACACCTGTCCCTTAACAGTCTCCCCTCTCACTGTGTTGCTGCTGGGTAGTCTGGGTGGGGAGGAGAGGGAACTAAAATAAGTTAGAAAGAGGAGTATCTTGATTCTCCTTGGTTTGTACTAAAATGTAAGAGACTGTGTGTTTTTTTCAAGACTTTCTGGGTCCTTTTGTTGCGAGCTGTTATAACTGATTTTATGAAAACAAACCTGTGTGTTCTAAGAAAAATGCTGAATATATATAAAATATATTGAATATTTCCATCTGTTCTCTTCACTAGGTGAATCAGAAGGTTAAACACGTGGAATATGATAAGTTTTATATCCCTGAGATTTCCAGCTTGGTGGACATTCAGGAGGATTATCTCATGTGGTTCTTGCACCAGGCTGGAATGGTAAGAGGTTTTATGTATAGTCATGAAATAGCTGTCCATGTTTGTGTCTCTGGCTGTAGATCTGTATTTTCAATATCCTTAATGAGCGTGTAATGTATTCAGTATAGGAGCATCTATATGTTTAGTCTCTCAGGTCTGAGTACTTGGTGGCTTTACAAAATTGACTTAAAATTAAAAAAGGCTGTCAAAAGAGTTGGAGCTAACAATATTTAACCAAAGCTTGCAACAGTCTCTGTGATTATTCACGTGAATTTCATTCAGTCTTTGCACAAGGGGATTAATGCAGTCACTGGATCCTTTTAATGTAATCAAGACCTCAGGAGCCAAGTCCTGTATTCTAAAATGATAATTTTTGCCCTTTACTTCTGCTGTTTAGGCAGGTATTGTGAATAATGTAGCCAGTGATGTTAAAATGTTGCTCTGTAAGAGGAGGCAGTGTGGCGTTCTGGCTAGGGGACTGAACCAAGCCTCAAGAGATGTGGGTTCTATTCCTGGCTCTTCCAGTTACCTGCTGGGTGATCTTGGGTAAGACCCTTCACCTCTTTTATGTCTCACTTTCCCATCTGTAAGAAAGGAGATAACTACACTGAGGGCTGGAATATGCTGTGTGGGAACCCAGTGAGATTATTTAATTATAGCAAGGAAAGGAATCCCAAATGTAAAAGAAACCACCAAAAAACATCTGCCAAGGGATGCTGCTAGAGTAAAACCTGACTGTAGTGATAACTTTTGTGTGTGTTTTCATGGGCTTTGTAAATGTTGTGTGTGCTGTGTCCCCATCCTCTACTTTCCATCATTTAAATAGTGCTGCTGTGTGCTTTTAGTGAGCAGAACAATAAAATACTGACTTAAATTTATGTAAGGGATAGTTAAAAATGTGTCAATATGGCTAATGACAAGTCATTGCATTGCAGGGGTGTTCTTGTATCACCATGTAGAGGCCTTACGGTCTCTCCTGTTGTTTCATATGATTTCTGCCTTGGGAGTAGTTTTTTGTTACTCTTCATAAGAGCAAGTTTCACCCATGGCAGACTAACACAGGCTTCTCTGCCAGTCAGTCCTCTTAGTAATGTTTGATGTTCATGTTTTGAATTAGACTTGTGCATTTTCTTGAGAAGGAAGTTCCCATGCTTTTCTTTGAGAGGAAGAAAAATGGGTTGTTGGTCCCAAAGGAGGAACATTTACTTTGGGTCACCTTTGGACTAGTCCATCCAAAAAACTCACAGGACACAAAATTGAGAGAGTGAAAGATTTTCATACTTCTCTTTTTCTTTCACAGAAAGTGAGGCCATCCATCATGCAGGTAAGGAAATTGTTTCTCAAGACTCTTATTTAAAGAAGTGCTCTGGAAGCTGTGGATAGGAACAAATCTTGCCTGCCTTTCTTGCAGGATGCTGTGACTCTCTGCTCTTACCCTTTCATCTTCGATGCTCAAGCTAAGACCAAGATGTTACAGACAGATGCAGAATTACAGATGCAGGTAATCATTCTCTCTCCCAATTTTCCTGACACGCTTCTTTTTCTCTGCCTTTTGCATGGGTGCCTGCATGGAAAGGGTGTTAACTGGGAGCTGGTGGGTGCAACACATTATTGTTTCCATGATACAGGAGAGCAGTGTAGCTGGAGAACCTTTGCCCTGGATGTTGCAGAGGCAGTGCTTGGTGTCTTTCCCTTCAAAATGTTTGTCTGGCAACATCAGAACTGCCAGATGTGCGTGTGGTGGACGTTTAAACTGTATAGGGAAGGAGTAGTTATGTGTTTATGACAGTCCAAGGATAAGGAGTAAGGTGAGGCCTCCATTAGAGGAGCTGTAAGACTGGATAAGTAGACAAACGTTCAGGTAAGTGGACACTTGTTTCCAGATTCCTGCCTGGTGCAGGAGTGGTTGTTCCTTACAATAATGAGGTGAGTGTTGCAGACCAGCTCCTGATGCTGTTTGTGGTTGCAGGCAGCAGCTGTTGTCAGCAGCCCACCCACCCATTTGCAGTGAGGGCACAGGCCCAGGGCCCTCCAGGAGTGTGCTGACAGCAGGTGTCCAGCTCCAGCACCCTGTAGGTGGCAGCCAAGCCAGCTCTTGGCCAGGCTGTGACACGGGCAGCTGGCCTCTGTGCCAGTGTAAGTGTCCCAGTGCCAGGCGTTGCTCACACAGGTGCCTCCTGAGACAGGCAAAGCGTTGGGCACTGAGCCCTCATCCAGTGCAGCTGGGTCTGGGACTACTCCCATCCTCTGTGAAATAAGTTTGCTGAGGTCCTTGGTTGTCAGGTTCCTTCAGGGTGGCAAACTGTCACCACAGTCACTTGTGGCCGTGGTGCTGGTTCCATGTCATATCCATCTCCTGGCTTTTCTATGGCTGATTGAGCACACAGCCTGCAGCAAGGCAGAGGAGGTTTGGCCTATGCTCAGATGCTGCAGTCACTTGCTCCTGCTCTCATTTTGTCAGCCTCTTGCATGTTTTCAGCTGCCCAGTTTGTGAGCAGTGCACTGCTGAGAGGAGGTATCAACCTTACCTTGCAGAACAGCAGACAGGTATGGGTTTTATTGTCCTGAGAGACAGGATCTTTAGCAAGACAACCACTTAGATGCCAGAGAAACCAGTGTTCTCTGAGTGCTGGAACAGAGGAAGGCTGGTCCCTGGTGGATTTCTGTCCCAGGTTGAACTGACTTTTAAACTGAATTTTTAGATGTGAATTTGCCATTTACTATGGACAACGCATGAGAAGAAATAAAGTAAGTGCGGCCAGAGCTTAGACTGGACTATGTGCCTTGCCCAACTCCAGAAAATCCATGTGGATGAGGGCTTTGAATTGTGTGTGATGGGTTCCCTGGTGCCTTGCCAGGTGCATTTGTCAGCTGGTTCCTTGCTTGGTATATTTGTAGCACTATTTTCCCCTCCAGGATTCACTCTTACCTGAGTGTGTTCACACTGAGTTTCTTGACTCAGTAAACTGAGCATGAATAAAGCCTCTTCTCCCCACCCAGCTGCCTAATGTAAAAAAAAATATTCAGGAATTTGATCTCTGTCGCTCAAATTTGGTGAATTGATCAGCGGACTCAAAAGTGTTGGTGTGGGAAATGGGGGAGCAGGTAAGGCATACAGGCACACACACAGTACAGAGTGAGCATGGCATTCTTGAGCCCTGGGAAAGCCAAAAAGGCAGAAAGGAACGCCAGGCATGTAGTTGTTAACTGTTTTCCTTTCCTAGGAAGAAAGAAGCTGAGCTGTGACTGCTCTTCACTTCTGTTTTATTTACAGGTTGCAATAAACGGTGCAAATTTGCAGAATGTCTTCATGCTTCTCACCCTGGAGCCTCTGCTGGCCAGAAGCCCTTTCCTGGTACTTCATGTTCGCAGGAGTAACTTAGTTGGTGATGCTCTGAGGGAGTTGAGCATCCATTCAGACATTGATTTGAAAAAACCTCTCAAAGTAAGTTTCCCCCATATCTTTAGCACCCTCTCATTTAGCAGATATTTCTGCAGCCTTTCAGCCATTCAGATTACCACTACACCAGTGTGCAGTAGCTTCTCCATAGGTGTAGCAATCAGGAACACTTGATCTAGTCAGTGCAAGGGCTGAGTCTTTTTTCTGACTCCTGGAGCACTTTGGCAGTGGATAGTTTACAAGAAGGCAAGCACAGGATTTACTCTCTTCTCCTGGTGTGTCTAATGTACAAGAGCCAGGGGAGGAAGCATTTTATGATGTTATGCAGTCTGTGTTTTGCCCTTTCGCGGGAGCAGGCTATTTACAAGAGGATGTGTTCTATCTCTGAGAGATTGCCACAATCTTCAGTAGCTGCTGTCATGCTGCTGCTTTGATTGTTGGGACGACAGGTGGTTATTTATGATTTGCATAAGGAGTTAAACATTCTCAAAATATCTGATTTGCCACCCCTGTTCCCTTTCTGTCCCTGCAGGCAGAGCACTGGAACGAGCTCGTGGGTTGCTGTGGGTTTGGGCATGTTGGACAAATTGCTTTCCATGGCTCCCAGTTAGAGAGAAGTCTGATTCACTCAGTCTCAGCTCTGCACCCCTGTCACTGACCTGCTTTTTCTACAGGTCATCTTTGATGGTGAGGAAGCTGTTGATGCTGGAGGAGTGACAAAGGAATTTTTCCTCCTGTTGTTAAAAGAACTACTCAACCCTATCTATGGCATGTTCACTTATTACCCAGAGTCAAACCTGCTGTGGTTTTCAGACACGGTGAGCCCTTGCCTTCTATACTTGCAGGTTGGAATAATATGCTGCATTTAAATTACAAGGAAACTAGTGGCAAACTATGGGAAAGAAATGTTCTTCCTCTCATTTTCTACTTGTGATGCAATGTGAACTCTGTTTTCAGTTAGAGTAAATAGGTCCATTAACCTCAGTAGAATGATGATGGTTGTGCCTGTTAAGGAGTTGGCCCTCTCTCTCTATTCTTATCCCATAATAAAATTTGTACTAAGGGTCAGGTGACAGGTAATAGAACTCTTATTATCATGAATGTGATGGTCATGTGCTGTTTTACACACTGAGAGGTTTAGGTGGTAATGGCATTAGAATTCTGTGCCTCCCTTGCTGTTCACATAGTCACAGCCAATGCACTTAGCCGTGCATCACTATCGCCTTCAGGATCTGAAGTTGGCAATGCTTTATGTGAGGAAGCTCTAAACAGCAAGAAACGTGGCTTGTGGTAGAAGGTTGTTGGTTTTGGAAGAGTGTGGAGGGCAAGATCTGTACTTGTCAGATGGCTGGAGATGGTGGTTTATGTCCTTTTCTTCACCTGCATAGGTAGCAAGATGGGAAATGATATTGCTAGTCTTCCCTTAGGGTGTGGCTGTCCTGGTTGAGGGGGTTACAAGGAAGGAAGTGGCGTGGCACTTTTCATAAGTTGTAAACAGTGCTACAGAGCATTCACTGCTAATGTCAGTGCTATAAAACAAGTCTTTAGACACAAGGAGTGATGACAGTGTAAGCACTGAAAATGAGTGGTGTATTTGGAACATTTAGCAAACGTGGGCAGCCAGTCTGTGACTGACACAGCAGTGTGAGAGTCAATATGTGAAGAAAAGGAGGCCTGTGCTAGCACCTCTGCTGGTGTATCTGCCTGGGTGGCACTGTGCTGATGCAAAAGCTTTTAATAGAAGATTAAAATAGGGAGAGGATTGTTAACACATTTTCTTGCGGTACATAGACAGTAAACATTGAAGCACTGTTAGTGTCTAAATGCTGAGGTAATTAAAAAGGAATTAAAAGGCAGGTAAGTTGGAAAGCTGCTGTTTCCACAGCTGATCATGGCTTACAAAAGTAATAGAGCATGATTTCTGAAGCTTCATTTCTGTGCCACACACCAGCAAGGAGCTTATAACCTAAGTGGCACCTGGTGGGAGCTCTCTGACTGTCCCAGTTGGAAAAGCAGGGTCTGGCTTCTTAGTGCATGGAGGAAAGGGTACTGTGCATTGCACCAGTGACAGTGTGTCTCATCAGGATTTCTCTGTGTGGTTTTGCAGTGTTTTGTAGAACACAACTGGTTTCACTTGATTGGCATCATATGTGGTCTTGCAATATACAATTTCACAGTGGTAGACCTTCACTTTCCCTTGGCTCTGTACAAAAAACTCTTGAACGTGAAGCCCTGCCTAGAGGATTTGAAGGAGCTATCCCCCACGGAAGGAAGGTATGAAAAACAAAATTTGCAGCTTTTCTGGGAAGGTAGACCATCCAGCTAAGAACAAGAAGTGCCAAATTAGGTAAAAGCTGATCAATAAAACCCCTTATCCTTTTGAGTGACTGATTAATTTGGGTGACTGTGGTCCTAGCAAAACATATGAGCTGGTGGTGAATTTTGCGTAAGACTTCTCTCCCACAGGCTATTGGATCCATCTGCTTGGGCTCCCACCCTCCTGACCCCCAGAAACTGGGTGCCAACACAGCCAAAAGACACCTCCCACACCCCCTTTGAAGGGGTGGAAGCCTGTCCCTGCCCTGTGTGGTTGCGTGCGTGATCCCAGCTCCCAGTCTCAGCCTTTCCCCTCCAGCCAGGCTTACGCTAGCAAGCAGGGAACTGTGTGTAGTGCTGTGAATTGTCCCATCCATGAACCAGAGGAGCTCTGACCTGCTCCCATGCCAGGAAGAAGTTGAATGGAGTGAAAGAATTACTTTTTCTAACTGGTGCATTGGATCTTTTCTACCTAATTGCATAGGGATACTGGTTCCCCCTGACACCAGGAAGTTAAGATCCCACTGTCTGACTGCTTCGTATTTCTGTTTCTGAGTTGGCATCTGATTTATCTACACAAAGTGACAGCTGTTGTTTATCAATAATGAGGTGAACTGCCAGGCAGACAGCAGCAGGATTTTGGGGGGTAGCAGAGTATTTTCTGTAATGATGGGGATACAGATGCGGTCCACTTCTGTCGCTTCCTCTACTCCCTCAGGCCTTTGTGTGGTGATGACATAGAATTAGAACTTAAGAACTAGAAGTGTTCCAAAGCCAGGATCATTAAAGGTGATCCATTAACTACACAGGCATGGACTGTGTCGATAGTTTCTGTGGACTGGCATTTATCCTGCTTCTAACAAAGCATCTCTTTATTTGAAGTGTATTTCTTTCTTACCGCTTCAGGTGACTCAGATTCTCTCTCTTGCAATGCTACTACCCAGATGTATGATGCTGTTTACTTCTGCTGAATTTGTTTTCCCTGTTAGAGGTATGGCTTTTAAAATCTCTGCTTATTATTTTTTTCATTTTTTTCCCTACTTGTTATTTAGGAGTCTGCAGCAACTTTTAGACTACCCCGGGGAAGATGTGGAGGAGACGTTCTGTTTGAATTTTACAGTAAGACACATTTAGCATATCAACTCTCTGATTACTGGGGTACAGTTGATCCATATTTTCATGTGTGTTGTGGCTCATTCCATATGCCTATAGCACATAGCCCATGCTAATGTCAAAATGCTCTTTTCTGTCTGCTCCCTTCTTCTTTTGTATGTATGTGGTCCTTAAAATGGAGCTACTAAGTAGATTGAGCTGAGTGGTTTTCAAAATAGCCTTGTTGTCACTGTTTTAAGACCTGATGCTCTAACAGGTTATGAGTGATGGGTTCATCTTGAGCTGGATCATTTTTTGACACTCTGTCCAAGGCCTGCCCTGGGTTAAAAACAAGGTACCATAAAACTGCTCCACACTGTGAAGAACCTTGCTGAGCAAGGAGAGTGGTGCACGTTTCCTTGTTGCATGAATGAGAGCAATTAAACTCTCTTAAATCAAACTTAGTCTCTGTGTGAGGAGTGAGTCAGACCTGCATCTTACTGTCTCCTGCAGGACAGAGCTGTAATTTGGGATGAGGCAATGATGCCATAGTGATGATAATGCAGGCTATGTAAAAAAAGAACGCCATTAAAGTAACAAAAGAGACTTTTTTCCAAATTCTTTTTCACACGTAAGGGCCTCTTTTGTCTGTGGCAACTTGAAAATTGGCCCTTTTGCATTTTTTTCAGGTAACCAGTTAGTGTACAGAGTGTGAGTTTGTACATTCTTCCAATGAGAGAGGATGAATTAACCTACTGAGTTTCTGTTAAAAAAAGGAGTCAGTTTTATTGCCAGAGCTTGAGGGCTTCGTTAAAAACAGGTTTTTAGTTATCAGTCTCTTGGGTTTTTTCCCCAGGAAATTTACCTAAAATAATTTTTATTCCTTTTTAAGTTCACATGTAAACTTAATAGCAGTCCTACGGTAAATGCAGGTGATGGAGGGTGATGAAGCACACAGGGTGCTTGGAGCAGAGAACAGAAGTTTCTGCACATACCATTTTCTCTGGCCCACCCTTTACATGCCGGTCATCAGCTCTGAAAGAGGATTCTGTCTTTCTTCTAGGCCTATGCCCTGAAAAATACTTCTGGTAAAATTAATTTCCTGGTTTTGTACAGATCTGCAGGGAAAGCTATGGTGTGATAGAGCAGAAGAACCTGATTGAAGATGGGGATAAAATCCTGGTGCAGAAAGACAACAGGCAAGTGGGGCACACGTGGGGATGGACTTGTGCTTGTGGTGAAGTCAGGTGCCATAGAAACCCTGTCTGAGGGAAAATGTGGGGGGGGATTTGCGGTCACTGCGAACAAACTCTAAGACCAGTTGTTCACAAGTTACTGGGCACTAGTGGCACTTGAACAAAAATCAGGTTTTCATCATCTTGCCACCAATGTTTGGGAAATGTACCGTGCACTTGGATTGACATCTTCCCTATAAAAGGCCTCTGTATAGACCCTTGGCAGTTTTCTCGTTTTAGCTAGAGACTGGAGCATGATTTTGGCCCGGGTTAATATCCCTGGTGGCTCAGAGAGGAACTGTACATGACCAGCAAAACTCAGCCTGACAAGCTTGTTTGTACTCCTAATTCTGGAGCCGGAAACACTTTCCTGTAAGCACGGCCTGACCCCCATCCCTGATCACAGCCAGAAGGACCTGCTGTACTCGGATCCCTTTCCATTTGACTGAACACCCTAGAATTATTACTAGCACAGCTAGCATTTCCCCCTCTTTTTTTTTTTTTTTCCAGCTGCTGAGCTATTTTCTTCCCATAATCTTGTAATTGGATTTCTACAAATGCCTTTATTACTTGAAGCAGCGTTCGCATTCTTTCTCTGCTGGCAAAACATTGTGATCCAGTGACTACTCAGCAGCATGGTTAGGGACTTGTGCTAGGATTGCTGAAGACCTTGCTGGCAAGGCTGGAGATGAAGTAATTTCCTATTAATCTGATTATTTAAAAGGGTTTTGGATGTGTCTAAAGCCATTGCTGTAGCAAAAGCTTTGTCTGTGTTACTTCTTTCCTACTTTACTACTGCCCAAAATGGTGCAGTTACACATCGAAAGAGCTACCTTCCTGCAAAACACACAGGGAGATGGAGCAGGATAATTCTGTCTCCCTGCAAAGAGAAGATGGACTTCAGGTAAAATAGAGGAGTGTTTAATCTACCCCTTCAACAGTGAAGGACAGATGAAAATGCCAGTGACAGAACCCTTTAGGGTTTTGGGTTGGGCATGTACACTCAAAAGAAAATCAGCCTTTTTTTTACTGTATGCCATACAGTACAAAGGAACAAAAATTTTAGCTGAGAACATTTGGGAAGAGGACCAGGGTTAACTACTGGAACTGTTTATTGAGTCAGGATAGGAAACAAGGGAAGAAAATCCTTAAGGAGGAAGGCTAGTGTGTAGTTCCACCGGCTTAACATTCCAAAATTCAATTGCTTCATCCTGGCTGGAGTTCTGAACTCAAGCTAACCTCTAAATCCAAGTCTAGACATGGCTGTCAATTTACCTTACAGTGCTTAATGACTTCCTCCACCTGTACATTTAGAGGCCAGGGACCAATTTGCTGCCCTATGGCCTGAATAGTTTGCTGTGTGCATGTCTGTGGGCACTGCTCTTTCCCAGGTGAGGAAAGTTCACTGGGAACTGGGGAGTGCACAGGATTGCTGTAACTGACAAACGCAGAGCAGAAAATGCCTGCATTTTCCCTTTCTCCTTTGGAGTTCATAAAATGCTCCTGATGCAGGGTTCATGACCGTAATAGCCGGAGAGGAATTAAGCAACAGTTAAGTGCTTAATCAGCTTGGATTTCCTTAATGCTCAGGTGACTGTGGGGAAAATGCCAATAAAACAAATGCACTGGAAAATAACTCCCCCTTTGGTAGATGATTTCTTACTCCAAGTGTTCATTTTTGTTAGTCTCTTTACTTTCTCACCTGTCCCTTGCTGCTTTGGCATAGTGTACGTGGTGAGAATTCCTCCAGCGAAAGGCCAAAATGTTTCTTTCAAAGGTAGAGAACCTGGGGGACCTCCCATGCCAGCAGTGCCAGGGAATAAGCAGACACATGGTGGCACTTGCTGCTGAACACTTTGTCCACTTGCAGTGACTCGGTGAGAGGAGGGCAGTGGGTTGAGCCTGCTGGAGACTTGTGTGTGCAGAACATTTTACAGGCAGAAAGGGGAAAATTTGGCAGTGCTGCTGCTTTGGCATGTGATTAAAAGTGCTTTCCTTTGCCTGCTTTCTCTCAATGCATTAGGGAAGAATTTGTTGAAGCCTATGTAAATTACATCTTCAACCTCTCCATCCAAGAGTGGTACACGGCCTTTTCTACTGGCTTCCTGAAAGTGTGTGGTGGGAAGGTCCTGGAGCTCTTCCAGCCCACAGAGCTCAGGGCCATGATAGTTGGAAACAGTAACTACAACTGGGAGGAACTGGAGGAGGTAAAGCTTCCCTCTTGTACTTTTCTTTTTTAGCACAAGTGCCAGGATTGTGCAGTTGCACGAGATGGGCATTAGTCTGTGTCAGGAGATGGGATAAGCCTTCTCCTGATTTTCTTTTTTTTTTATGCTCCTTGTACACCTTGCTGTCATTCACATGAAAAGTTTCTCACTGTGCTGGCCTGCTACAGATAAAGCTCAGGGAGGAAATTCAGGATGAGGAAGGACAGGGAGAAGGGCTCCCATCTGTTTTTCTCTAGGGATGAAATCTAAGACTGAAGGGAGGAGACAAAGGGTCTTCACCTGTGGTAAAACTCCATTGCACAAGGGCAAAAGGTACACAAGGGTTCAAAGGGGAGTGTGAACACCCAGGAAGGGTTGTATCCTCTCAAAATCTGACCAGCAATCTGTGACAGTGCAGAAGGTGTGATCCTGTTCATGAGTTCAGCCTGTGAACAGGCGCTCCAGGATTGCTCTGCACACCTGTAATTTGCTGAAAAGCAGAAGCCTAATGTCTGCCTTCCTCACATTACCCGGAGAGCCCTTGCCAGGTCTTTGAGCCATGCCACTGCCCATCATCCATCCTGTGTTCCCTTGTGAAGCTGTCAGGCATTGACCTGATGTCACATACTGGAAAAGATCAGGTCTGGGTTCTGCTTAGTCTTTGCTTTCTAGTGCCAACTGAAAATGTGGTGTTTTGGTTTTTAATAGAGTGCTGTCTATAAGGGAGACTACACTGCCACACACCCAACTGTGAGAATGTTCTGGGAGACCTTCCATGCGTTTCCCTTGGAAAAGAAGAAGAAATTTCTCTGTAAGTATCTTGCAGTGGTGCAGCATCTCTTGGAATTGAAGACTCAGGTGGGAGTGGCTGCAGAGCTTCATTGCATTAGGTTGGGTGATTAGATGGGTGATCCAGCAAGAGTGGCAATATCTGCTGGTCAGATCTGGGTTTTCCCTTTATTGTGGTTTTTTTTCCCTTCTGTCCTGGGTAGCTGGCTCTAGGTGGCCCTGCTTGAGCAGGGGGTTGGCCCCAAGGGCCTCCAGAGGTCCCTTCACCCTCAGCCACTCAGATTCTGTGACTGTTGGAAAGATAAGGGCCACTGTTCGTACCTGGCACTGGCCTTGCTGTCCTGCAGCTCCCCTGGGAGCCAGCCAGGCCCTGCCTGGAGTCCAGTCAGGGTTTCAGCCCTTCCAGGCAGGTGGGGCTGAAATTTGCCTGTGGGTGCAGCCCTGGTGGGAGGTCCCTGACCTGCCCCCCCTGGCCAGCCATCTCTGTGCCTCTCACAGTGTTCCTGACGGGCAGCGACCGCATTCCCATCTACGGCATGTCCAGCCTGCGCATCATCATCCAGTCGACGCCCAGCGGGGAGCAGTACCTGCCCGTGGCTCACACCTGCTACAACCTGCTGGACCTGCCCAAGTACAGCAGCAAGGAGATCCTCAGCGCCCGCCTCGTGCAGGCCATCGACCACTACGAGGGCTTCAGCTTGGCCTGACCCCGCGGGGCAGGCACGGACCCTTGGGTGCTGAGCAAGAGAACGATGGGCTTGGGCTTTATTTTTGTAAGGGAATAGGTCCAAATTTTTTTTTTTTTTTTTGGGGGGGGGAATATAAATAATAATAATAATAATAGAGATGATGCAGTCTCAGCCTGATGCTGCCAGCATTTTTGTGGGGCTTCAGCAGGGAGAGGCTCTTGCTTTGAATTTTCTCATCTACTGAACAAAACCAGTTCAGTGGGCATTTCTGTTGTTTCTCCTCCAACTTGACATCACTGCCCTCCTGGCAGTTCCTTGTAGTTTGCTTTTATTGCCCCCATACACAGACACTCTTACCTCTTCTTTTAATCCAGTTAAAATATTTTGATGTCCCTTGCATTTAGGATATGGTGGAAACAGAGGATGAAATAGTGATCTCCTCTTTGAAAAGCTGTGATTTCCCCCCACCCTTTTTTCCTCCCTTTTTAAATGCAAGCTGGTTCTTGCTTGCTTTGAATGGAAATACCTCCTCTGCCCTTTGGTCCTTGGTGGATGGTACTGGGCTGGCGTGTCATTTGTGACCCCAGAGCGGTGCATTAGTGATGTTCTGTCTCTTTGCACCAGGATGTCTCATGGAGAATATGGTGGTTTACAGAGGTTGGCTTGTTTTTCCTCACTCGTCTTGAATTTTGTTTTCAAGCTTCTTGAAGAAGCCTCAGAGTCCCTCTGGAGTGGGGTTTGTGTTCAGGCTTGTGGAAGGACAAACCCTACTCATAATAGCAGGTTTCTCTAAATGCCTCCCTTGTGTTGTGTTTCTGTCTTGGCAAGTCTGCAGTCTGGGTGGGTGGGCAGCCCTGTTTTTCCATCCCAACAGCCCTGTTTCTCCAATACAAGGTGAGGTGGCTGCTTTTACTGCTGCCACCGCTGTCCAGAGGAGCTGTGTGTGTGGACGTGCGTGTGCAGGGGTGTGCGAGTGTGGGAGGTGTGCGCAATCTCTCCAGTCTCGTCAGGTCAGGTCAAGGAAAGGAGTAGGAGATCCCCATTTGAGTGACAGGCCCCTGCTGGGAGATTGGTTTGATCTCTGCAATTGGGGTTTCTTTACTTTGCTGTTCCAGAAGAGCCCTCTCACGGCAGCTGTTTTGCCAGGGGGCCCAAAGGACAATCTGTATGAATTAGACTGAAAATGTAGAAAAATCACTACCTAAATCTATCCTGTATGATTGGAGAGCTTTTGTCCTCTTTTCTCAGTCTCACTGCCCCATTTGAATGATTTCAAAGCCAAGTTTGAATGATTTTTCTCCCTTCTCCCCTGCCATTTTTCAGGTCTTGATGTAAATCTCATTTTAAGCCTAGGGTGGTTTTGACATTGACTTGTTATTAGGACATAGTATTTATGCACCATGTTCAATTTACAGTATTGAACTTTGCACCTCGTAACTAAAGGTTTTAGGCTTCTGGGTTTGGGGTTTTTTTGTTTGTTTTTTTTTTTTAAAGACAAGCTGTGGGCTACACGGAGAGCCCCCCAGCTTCTTTCTAATGCAGCATTGAAGACAAATATACAATTATATAAAATGTTTATTTTCGACGTGTGTGTACATAGTACAGTATTATGCAATAAATTTGATGTTTAATTCTGATGAAGTGCCTGTCTTGTTGTGTGGGGAAGCAAAGGAGAGGCTGCTCCAGGCACCAGCACTGCCTCTTCCCCCTGTCCTGTCTCAAAGTCAGGCACATCCTCCTTGGGAGAGCTTGGACTTGAGACCAGCCCTGAGTCATTCCATCCCTCCGTTTCTCCTCCTTTCCTCCCTCTCACAGAGCAGCAGTGCCTTTTCCTCATGGCAGTGAAGGCCACCAAGGCGTCTCCATGTGTGCAGGTGCGTGGCTGTGGCTCAGGGAACCCCGACCACCTGGGGGCTCAGCCAGCAGTGATGTGGCCTCGTGGTGCTGGCCTGGCTCCCCAGCACTGTGGGACACTCAGTGCAAATGTAATTAATTCAGTGGCTCAGATGACAGCTGTGAAGAATTTTTCTGTCAGAAAGTTGAATTAAGTAAAATGCCTCCTTGGTAAATATAAATGCATATGTGGTTAGACACATATATTGCACTTATTTATTTATGTTTAGGTGGATGGATCATGGGTAGACAGAGGAATGTGCAGGTATCCTCTTATATGATATAATGTGTGCACATTTCTGTGTGATCTGTGTTATTGTGTGAGGTCTAGATACTGTTGGATATTGTGTATATAGTTTATATTTTGTATATAGTGTGTTGCATTATTGTAGATAATCTGTATTACACTGTAGAGGTAAGTGTGTATATGTTTTATATAATATATAAATGCAAAATGTGCGTATATTGGTATTTATACATCACACACGCATCTTTTCCAGCAGCAGCTGTCAGCCCTGTTCAGCTGAGGAGAAGGAGGCAGGAGAGGCCAGGGCTGTTGAGGACTTCATGAGCCACTTTATTGAGTTGAGCCACCCCTGGCGGCGTCCCACACAGAACAGAAGCTGTCACCAGACACCTGCAGCCAAAATAGTTGTATTTTCTTGTTTTATACAAAATACAAAGTGTACACATAATGCTTTTCAATCCATTTATGTTAAAAAGGACACCAGATTCAGTTTGAAGTTGCTTACATAAATCATGTAAACAGAGACCCGAGGCCAGAGTCACTGGAGGTGTCATTAGCTGGGGAATGCACTGGCTGCATGATAGCATTCCCAAGCTGCTTTTGTACAGCAAATGCAGTCTGAAGAAAAGTGATTACAAACAATTTTTTTTCTCAGTCAGGCACCCACACCCACCCTGGTACTGGCTTCTGCACTCAGCCAACCCAAATATTTGCTATACACCAAGTTGTTTGCAAAACTATGTATTGTTTGACATATATACACATCCATTATTCTAGGAAACAGTTCCCTGCATGCAGGTGTCCGAAGGGAAGCACAAGGATCGTGCACTTGCTGACCATCCAAGGTGCAGCAAGTGTTCCACTCTCCATGCTGTGAGTGACCATGCAGGTCGGTGAGACTTGACTGCCCCCTCCAAGAGCTGGAGATGTCACTTCACTCCAATCTCCAAGGACAAGAGAGCTTTTTGCAAGTTTTCCATGAGTCTCCTAAATGTGAGGCACCAAGATATGCAGTGGGGGTCTGGGGCAGGCTGTCCAGTTTGGATTCTCAGCCAGTTTCTGTGTCTTGCACCACAAGCAAAGGGCCTCCGACCCCACATGCTGTGACGGTCAAAGGCACCACAACCTTAGTGAGCACCTGAGGGAGAAACAGCAGGAGCCCAGGAAATCCTGCTCAGCCGTCAGCCGGGCTCGCTCTCATTGTGCATCTCTGCTTGTCCCTCTAGGATGTCAATGCTGCAAGCTCTATTAGCACAATTAGTTATGCTACACCAGGCCCACCCTGCCAGCTGTGGGTTACTTTGTACTTCTCCAGGTATTGGACGCACTGCAAACTTTTTTTTTTTACTCAACCTGTAACAATTTTGGTCTGGGTGCTCATCTCAGTAGCAGCGGTCAATCCCTGACTTACAAAGAGCTCCACAGATGACTTTGGAGGATGGCTGGCAGCACTTACCCTCTGACACTTGCACACACCAGGAATAACAACCGATGTATCAGCAGAATGATTAAAAGAAAAATGCTTTAATTTCACCGCCTTTAAGAGAAACATCCATTATTCAACTGTTTACTCAGGAGTAAACAGAATAAAACCAAATGCAACTTGTAAGAATGACAAGTTTTCCCTCTGTCTTTCACTCCTGCAATCTTATTTTGTGCACAACCCGTTCATGGCCAACATTTACATTTTAATGATTTATTATACCACAGTGTGGTAACACAGACACGTGTCCGAGATGGCCCCTGTGGATGGGAAGCCCAACAGACCCTACTGCCATCCTACAGCAGACAGCTCATTCTAGTGACATGGAAAGAGGTTGTCTTACACTAAACAGCTTATTTATATCACATAAAGTACAATTTTGTACAGTACTTCACACCTTTTAAAAAGCACAGTCTTTTATTTAATGTTCGCCAGTCAACAATCACTGATGTTGGCACAGACAAATCATCAAACAAAATGCACAGCTGTTGCTTGGATTGACTTAGTGTGGTGGGGCAAACATAATTTCTGGCTATTTGTAGTCAGGGGGAAGTCAAATCATCTGTGGGAGATACAAAGACAACGTTTTAGTGCTCAGGAGTCCTCCTGCGCAGGTTTGGGAGAGGGGAGTCACAGCATCTGCAAACCCAGGACAAAGTTCAGCATTTGTACATGTCTTTCCAGGACTGGAATTTTAAAATTCACTTCTCTCTGATAATCTTTTCTAGCAGTTCCCTTCACAACGAGGCAGCTGAAGTTTTGCTTTCTTTTGGCCACAGGGAAGGACTTGAACAGTTCAAAAAGAGAGATGGCTAGGTGTGTTTCTTTTTTTTTTTTTTTTCTTTCTTTTAATGTACAATCTCCATTAATAGGTTTTGTTACTTTTAGTTTTCAAAGTTCAAAAATATAAACTCTCTAAAGTGCATAACTGTACTTACATTTCATAGAAACTATCTGAAATTCTAGCAATATACCATGTAAACAGCAGTAACTAAGCATCAGAAAATGCTACAATCTCATCAGTTTAAAAATAAAATGGACTGTTCCCTACATATCATTTATCAAGATTTGTCAGGGGAAAAAAACCCAGCAAAACAGATAATTTATCAGTACACAGTGCAAACAGGCTTTTAAAAATAAGCAGAGAAAACATACTCCTGGGAAGCCTCGGCCCACTGAAAAAATGCATGATTATGAAAAAGGGCAGAAATTGCTTCTCTCATCCATTTAAAAGTGTCCAGGCCCAGATGCAGCAAAGCACTCAGGCTCTACTCTACTGTAATTCAGCCCCAGCCCAGAGGCAGGCCAGCTTGAGCCACACGCTCACCCTCCAGGCTTTTGCTTTGCTGAACAGGGCCTGAACAATACAAAAACGAGCCAGTGCTAAGGACCTTCTGGTAACCCAGCATTCTCTCATCCCACACTTCCACCAGCAGAGCGACACTGCAGCCAGCCTGGCTCAGCTGCTTTCCCTAAAATAAGTAGGGAGAGCTGACAATGAGAGGAAGAGCCCACAGGAGCAGGCAAAGGCACAGCTCTGGCTTCCTGGGCTGCCCTGTGTTGGGACAGGGGTTTACCCTGGTCAGGCTTCCCTTCAAAGCACTTTTTGAGCCCATCTGTCAGCCCAATTAACACACCCCAAGGATCAGAGGAGATCCCATCTCAGGAAACAGGGACTCAGCACCTCTGAAAAACCAAGCACCAGGTCAGCACACAAGTCCTCCGGCCTGTTTGGAAATACAAAATTCAGTCTTTGCTGGTTTTATATGGAACAGGCAATTCTGCAAATCAATAAAAAACCAAACCAAGCCGTGAGTCCCCGTCCCAAGTGCTTTCACTAACACACATCTCTGCCTTACCCACCCTGACTAGCAAAGGGCAAGTGCAGCCCATGGCCACCTTTGGAAGAGTTGAAGGGATCCTGAAGAGACCAAAACAGCAGCAGTTTTGGCAAGAACACACACAGCACACATGGCAAGTGAAAGGGGATAAATCTAAGTACCACAACCCAAATACAACTATTTGTGAGCCCACTTGCCCTTAATAAAGAAGGAAGGGGGAGCAGTTGTTCTGGGAGTCCTCTTGGCTCCTCTGGTGTGGCATGCATGAATGAGGCCTGGCTACAACCAATACCGGATTTCATCTCGGCTATTTGGCTTTTGCACATCGGGAATGATCCCCTGGGGAGCTGAAGAAAGAATCACAGAAGTGCCCTCCCTTGGGTATCAGGGTGGAACCTGGCTCAGGGCAGAGCAAGGGGTGCACACAAACCTCTGGAGTGGGAGAGCGAGCCTGGGTGTCCCAGGACGGCGGAACCGTGAGCCCTCAGTGACTTGGTGTCCCCGCACTCAGGGCCTTTCCCTCCCTCAGGCAGCACCTGTTTGACACCTGAATCAGGTGTCCCAGGACTTTCTTTTCTGAAAGTCATAAACAAATTAACATTAAATTGTCAAAACATGCTCTCAGTCCCCTGCAGTGTCCTCTGAGCTGTTGCACCTCCTATACCGGGAAGAAAAGCCCATCCTCTGCTGCTGCCATCAGTGGTGCTGCTGCAGCCCACACAGGGGTGATGTGCATGAAAGAAGAAAATTTAGGTGAGTGTTTGTGGGACACCCGTGTGGACTGTTCAGCTTGGGCTCAGGTGTCTGCATCATGATGAAGCACAAGTACTAATGGGGGGGGTCTTCCAGATACCTACCACATACTTGGCACCAGATACTTAACCAACCACCAAAATCCCAAGGGATTCTGACTTAAAGCTTTTAAAACCTCTTCTCTTCCCTATTGCCCAAATGTGGTCAGAAGGTCTCAGTATCACCCTCCAAGCAGAACAAGCTGGTAAGAACCTGGCTGCATGGCTCATTTTCTTTACTATCCCAAACATGCAGGTACTTCCTTCTACTTCAGTTGGATTGGCCATCAAAAAAGTGGGAAGAAAACCCAGCTCAAGCCTGGGCAAAACTGCAACTCACATCAGCTCTGGCTGATGACCAGGAGATTCTTACAGCATTTCTCTAGAGCAACAGAAGATGCTGGACTCCAAACAGTCAGGTCAAAAGTCTGAGCAAATCTTTACTGTAGCTACAAGAGAACAGTCTTGGTGCTGTCTGACCTGTGCCTTCACATGAAATCGGTCAGGGCACTTGTCTGTTCAACTAAAGTAGAAGCTATTTGATGATTTCATTACTAGTAATCCTATTTTGCCTCTTGCTGTAATATCCTGGGGGGAAAAAAAAAGAATAGCGTGGCTGGCTTTGATATTCTAAACATTACAGGATCTGTAAGCAAATCATACAGAAGGATCCCTTCAGTGCAGTCACTGAGCGCAGTGTTGGGCCTCCTACACTGGCAAACTCCATTTTGGGCATCAGGCCTGGAGAAAGAGTGGGCAACAGCAAATGTAGAGGGTGACAGAAATCCACCTTTCCTCCCTCTCCCACCTCTGGGAATGACCCTTCAGTTCCCAGGGAGCTCCTCAGCTCTCCCCAGTCAGGCTCCCGCTGCATCCACTTCATGCATTTGTCCATCCATTTGGTGCTCTCTCCTCTTTGTTTATTGGCAAAAACAATCTCCTCCTTTACATGATCTTGGAGCTAATATCTCTCTTACTGATCAGGACTTCCAGCAGCCTCAGCTTGGCCTTAACCTGCTTGTATTCATTGTATTCTTCAGCCATGGGAGTGCGGTCTTCTTTCTGCACATTCCTAGTGGGAGTGAAAGCACATAATGAAGATTTCTGTAGCAGGAAGCCTCCCTCAGCAGCCTCCCTCTGTCCCCCAACAAGACCTACAAAGCATCTCCTCTCCTTCATTCCTCATCAGGGAACAAGACCAAAACATTTATCCTTTGAGAGGAAAAAAAACAAAAAAAGGGGCAAACAAGCTGTTCCAACAAAGTGTGGGACGCTTGGGTATTGAAGCTGAGCACAGTCCCACAGTTCCAAATCCTACTTGAAACATGCCCTGCTTCTCTGAAATCACTAGCTCTGCAAAACAGCTGAAAAACACTTCAGGAGCCATCTGAGTGTAGCCATCTGGCAAAATACAATACAGCCTCCTCTGGCTTGGCACCACAGCACTTACACAAACAGGCACACTCATGAAAAGAAAGATGGTATTTGATCAGATTGCTCTTGGCTTACAGGAAAATTTTAAGTTTTCAGTGATTTTACAAAAACCCCTAAGGATGATGACTGGTGGCAAGAAACAGACAAGATAATTTAAGAGTATAAATATATGAAAACATTCTACCAGCTTGTTAATGAGGGACATTTTCTTAAAACAATAAAACCAGTTACGCTAAAGCAGAAATACTTGATAAAACTAGTGTCTGAATACCTCACAGACAAGCAAGAATAGGACAGAAATCATTAGGAAAAAAACTATAGTTATCTCAGCACTGAATAACTAACTCTTCCACCATTCTAAATGTGAATAAAGCAATGATAATGATTGCGAAGAAGAAATACGTAAGAGTGAATTCAGGTAACTTTGCATATTTGGAGATCTTTGGAGATGCAAAACACATTAAAAGCAGCTGAAGAACAGAGAGGCAGATGAAAAATTGTTACCTTCCATTTTGTCGGAAAAAGTTATCTTCAAAGTCTCTCAATTTTTTTCTGATTCGCTTTTTCTCTTCCCTGACTTCCTGGAGCTGCTCTAACAGTTCAGGGCTGTTGGGTTTAAAGATAAATGAGATTATGCATATGTACACAATTATAACAGGAAACATACAGTAAACCTACAGATGTTTAGCTGTATGTATGTCAAGCAACGGAGCTGCTCCTGCGAGGAGCTCTGGCAGCCTCACGTTACTTGAAATAAAAAGATCTCTGAATTCAGTTCAGCAAAATGATCACAGTCTTAAGCTGCAGCCTCTAAGGAGGTCAAGTGTGCACTTCACAATTCACCACTAACTTCAATGAAACTTACTTGCTGCAGATGTGCCTGGGTTTGGTGACTTTTATAGGATCGAATTCAATTCAATTCACAGCTTAGGGCTACCACCTACATGTGTTTGCATCACTTGAAACTAGCATAGCGACTTCCACTTGTCCTCTCCAAAACCTGAAAAACCTTTTGGGGTGCAGGGTTTTCATGATAAAGGCTTGACACAAGGTGGAGTTACTATTTAGTGATGGAATCCAAAGATGCAGACACCAAGTATCAGTATCAGGACAAGGCAGTTTCTTCCCAAACCCTTTCCTATGAGGGTCTATTGCATTTAAAAATAAAACATGAAAACTTCTGGCTCAGATCATAAAGACAAAAAAACCCCTAGACACTTTTCTGACAAATAAAATGCTATCTTAGCAAGGAGTAACTTTTTGAAGTTGCCTGTGAATTCAACATACATGGATGCTTCATGGAGATTTGAAAGCCCCATATCCTGACTGCTCCTAGATGGCATCTTATCATCCACCGGGGAAACAAAGCCGTCAGCATCATCTTCGAGCTGATCCAAGAAGCTGCGCACGCTGAAATCTGTCTTCATGGTAATTGTGAAATCCGGCTTCACACTGCCGTCCTCCTCAGACCCCTCCTCTTCCTCCTACGCACAGGGACAGAGCACCCCCACAACAAGACAGGTTATTGCTTCCCTTCTCAGGAACAGGTTCCTCCTTTCACCACATGCACTGGGGAACAAGTACGAAAAGAAGTGGAAAGGCAGAGCAAACACTTCAATTGCCAAGCAATACACAGGAGGACACCAGAAGGCCATCAGTAAGACACCCTAGGACCAAAGCATGACAGAGAAATTGCCACCGCCAACTCAGATTGGTTAAGGAGACCCAGGGTGACACAACTGAGGGGAAAAAAAAAAATACCTGGGGTTCAGAGCAACCTGCTGCTCTGTTTAGTTTATGTATTCTGATGTAAATAAACCCACTTACAGTTTTTATGCATATTGACCAAAGCATATCAGCCATCCTCTGCATTTCCCTGCAAACATTTCCCAGCAGTGAGACTGCCAGGTTAAAATGTGGAATATTCTCTCAATAGATGCAGCTCAACAGCTCTCTCTAATGGCTGAACTCGAGACCTCACATGCTCATACAGCGATACCAGTGAGCTCAGATCAGTCCTACAATTACCCAAATGTGGGATATGATTGACTTACTGTAAAAGGACTGCTGCTGCTAACATGTTCCCAACATCAGCTCTGACCATTTAGCTGGAATACAGTAAAAAATGGACTGGAAACTCTGCACAGTGCAATTTCCCATTTCCCCAAGGCACACTGATGAATTGGTTGTGTTCCAATTTTTTTTTACAAAATTTGTAGGCATGAGATTTGAAAGTCCCTGTTGCACTTGGTATTCACCAATTCACTGTATTCTCAAAAGTAGGGCTTGTCCTGTGACACTCTCCAGAAATAATTTTAATTATCAGGGAACAAGGCCCAGTCTCTTATGTACAGAGACATTTCTAGAAGGCAGTTTTCAACCTTAATATAAAGAATGAGGCTACTTAGAGAAAGTGGCAAATGCCAGTAATGACAGTAAATCTCTCAAGTATGTATGTATGTTCATATGTGTAAATGTATTTATTTTACAGCCATGTAACTCTAGCCAGGAAGGATCTAAGCATATGGATAACTTTAAAAGCTTTTGGGGCCTAACATCACTGAAGTCTTCAAGACAAAAATATATTGTAGCACTGGGATCAAAAGAAGACATTTTATTTATTTTTTTTCTTTTTTTCATGTAATTCCTTGTGAATAGTTCAATTATTCCTAAGAGATTACTCTCATGTTTCCAGCAAAAAGGGAGAACATAACACCAGGACCTGGCTTAGTCCCATTAAATTCTCAAAGTCAATGATTTATAAATGCATACATTTAAATTAAATTATAGTTTGCCCAGAGTTTCCTTTTTAAGTTAAAGCTCTAGGCCATGATAGTGCATTGCAAAGCCACAGGCTGAGAATTACAACCAAGACTGAGGCTGGAGGGTGAAAAAAACATTATGTGGGAAGAAGTTTTGAGTAACAATAATAACCAAAGATACAGAGAAGCTTGAATGCATCTTAGGAAAATCTGCAGAGAACTTGTGAAAGCTGAAGCAATATTTAGCACACAATTAGACAGGACCCATTTCTCCAGACATCAATGGCACAGATTAAACAGAAAGCACAAACCAGCAGCCACGTACTGTTCTTAAACCCTGCCAACAACTCCAGGCTGAGCTGGGGAGTGGAGACCATCCCTCACTGCCATTTCCCCGTCCCCAGGCATGTCACCCTGCCCAGACTGGGAAGGGCTGCAGCAGGAGAACACGGACCCTGCTGTGCCATGCAGAGGGATTTGCTAAGTCAGTCTAAGCAGTAAAACCAGCACAGTTGCATTAGGGGAATCTCTCTGGCAACAATAGAGGAGCTCCCATGCCCCTTTGTGGGAGAGCTCCTGGAAAGAAAGCAAAGGGACAATTTCCATCAGCAGTGTGACAAGCTGCTCCTAAGGACAGATGCAAGGTGTTTTCCTCACAGACACCCACGAGCCTGTCTTGCCTCGCTGCCGGACACCAGCACGCTGCCCAAGCCAGCAAGGAGCTCAGGAGCCAGCCTCCTGCCACGGGAAGCCCACAGGAGGAAAGAAAGTGTAGCAATTTCATTAGACCTCAGAGCCAAAACACTGCATCTGGCTGTCACAAGACCTCTGAAATCACTTTGCTCTTAAATACAAGGGAGTGAATTAAAAGGATTCTTAGCCAGAACTCAAACAAGAAAGGCCCTCTAAGGCCTTCCATTTCAAAAGTCTCACATAGGAACTTCATTTTAAACCTGCAGCAGCACTTACACCTTGAACCAGAATGATCTTCATCAACTAGATTCATTCAGCATGCACCTGCTTGGATTGTTAGGCAATCCTGAGGCATTCCAGAGCTACAAATGTAAAATCCCCAGAGCATCCTATCATTGACAGTCCCACAAAGCAAGAATCCCAACGATTTTTTTCAACACAACATTCAAGCTATTGTACCAAAATGTTTGGTAAGGTCACCTCACAACACCTTTCAAGCTTTTAGTCAACTCTCCCAAATGCTTCAAGAACCACCCCCCACCCCAAAACACCCAAATACTGACATTTTCAGGGGCCTGTCCAATACTTCCCTGCCCATAGTGGACCTGTGCAGGAGCTAAGTTTTGGGGACTTTTGGCAATTTCCTCTCTTTACTTCTGAGTGTAGTTCAGTACAAAGCTGCAGCTTCACAGAGCCCCATTTAAGTGTTAACAGGCACATAATGTTAACAGGCTTAAGGCTGTCATCCTGATCTTCTGCCAGAAACCCCTCCAGGTTTGTATTCCCTGCAGGACACTGCTGAACTGGTTTGGTGCTGCCCTGGCACAGCACCAGCCTGTGCTGACCATCAGAGATCACCATAATTGACAGCTCTAAGTTCTCACACTGGGTGCAAGCAGAGGTGGAGAACAGAGGACACACTAAAAGAAAAGCACAGAAGCAAGCAAAACCACTCCCCACCAGACCAGTACTGCAGATTTCATCCAGTGGTTATCTCGAAAATACTAAGAAGCTCAGTGATCATTAACCAGCTTCCAAACAGCAGCTTAGCATCTTCACTCTGCAATCTGGTATTAATGAACATGTGCCTCGAATAGTCCAGTAATATACAATCTACTGCACTCAAATCACCTTGGATCTCCAAGTCTGCAGTATTTACACTTAACCAAGCTCTGGCTGGATAACAGATAAATGATCCAAATGTGCTGAAGCACTTTTCTCACTTGTTACACTGCAAGGGCACAGAAAGCAAGCCAGGGCCCAGCTCCATGCTGTGTGTCCTGGTCTGCTGTTGGACTTTATCCCTCAGGGGAAGGCCCAGCACCACAGCAGTCCTCCCCACCCCAAATTATTACTCCACAGCAGCACAAGAAGAAATACAACAATCCTGCCATCCAAATCTGACATCCAAATACCTTTCCAAGTATCAACTAGCAGAACCAAGCTGTTCCTACTTCCATCCTCATGTCACTCAAGTTAAAAACACCCTGCACAAGGTGGTGAAAAAGAGCCTGGATAAAATAAGTGGATGGGAGCAGGTAAGTGCCCCGGCTGGCTCCACGTGCGAGGGTTAGTTTTGTGAGAGCTCATTCCTGCCATGGTGCTGTGTGCAAGCCACAGAGCTTGGGAGTGAGAGAAACTACAGCAAAACAAGTTAGTGTCTCTTAAAAGAAAGGAGGAAAGCAAGAAAAAAAGCAAGGTACAAGGGTAATTGTGATTTTTGATTTTTTTTTTTTAAAGCAAAATAAAATATGTGCAGATGGAGGGGAAAGGAGAAGGACAGGAAAGAATGCAAAGCCAAGGAAATACTGTAGTCTTATCTACAACAAGGGAAGAATTTGATCAGAACTGGCGAGGCTTAAAGCAGCTACTGATTTTTCAGGAGGACACTGCAAAAAAATCAACACTGATGAAAAAAAAAATCACTCAATCAACCATTCTGTTTCATTGGTATAAGGGGAAAGTTGATGCAAACTGAGCAATTAGTTAGCAGCTGGAGGTCTTCACCTTTATCTCCTTGAAGAAGGAAGCTGTTTCGCCCTCGATAATTGGCTGCAGCAAAGGGCTTCTCCGCTTGCTGGAGGGGGAACCCTGTGACAGGTGTTAACAAGTATGTTACATTGTGAACCCCTTTCTCCTCCACCACCTGCTCTCAGCTCATTCTCACCCACACATTCACTCTCAGCTCACTGCTGGACCATCAGGAGAAATATCTTTCTCAAAGAAGAAAAATATGCCTGGCAAATCCCCTGAACCTTGGGCTGTTTGTTCTCAGGATGTTGCTTAGCAAAGGACGCTACTGCCAATCTGTTTTTAAAAAGAAACTTGGATGCTCCAGTACTGGCTGGGTCGTGACTGCAAAGCAAAGTCTGCAAGAAAATAATCCCCAGCCCGAGGCCCATACACACAGAGAGCATTTGGCTGGCTCTCCAGAGCTACAGGGTAAGCTCAGCCAGGCTCTCCAGACTTGCTTACCAGGAGCCTGATTTCCTACTGAAGTGCCTACTGATGTAGAGTTGGATTTTCAAATGTATCCTGTCTCTCTAAAAGCCTTTCACTGTTCTCACTTAGAAGACTGGGAACACACCAGTCTCATCTCTCCTTTGCTAGCCTCTGTGAAATTTCAGTTCTGTGTCTAAACAGGACCTGGGCTCTCATTGAGAGCTTTGCATTAAACTGCCCATGCACACCTACAGAGTTTCCTCCCCCTTGATTGCCAGCACTGTCTTCACAGCACACGTTTGGGGGACTATTTCACATATTCCAGGAGGAGCAGCTTTTTATTTTGTTTTAAATGCAGGACCAGGAACACCTCCCAGCATCTGCAGGAAAAAAGCCCCACTTCTCAGTGACACAGCACTGAGCAATGCTGTGCCAGCCCGTCCACTTCACTGGCCATCTACAGGAAGTGGGCAGGACATGAGCATTGCTCAGGAAAAGCAAAAAAAGGGTTCATACATGACAGAGTAAACAGAAATTTGATAAAAGAAATCTCTTTCCATAGACAGGCATTAAGTATTCTGTGTGGGTTTTTTAGATTAATTAATTTTTAAAAACGGGACTACACAAACTGTCTAAAATTAAAGACAGTGAATTTTCTCCGTAGAGGGGTGTATTCGTATTCCTTGCTGGTGGCAAAGCACCACCTTGAATGAGGGAATATCCACCATTTTCAAGATCTCTTTAATACAAATTAAATGTTAGAAGACTGAGGGCCCTTTCTTTCAGCCAAGGATGCGCCTGGCATCTCCTGTGGGATCTACTCGGGATCTACTCAAGTCTGTGTTCCCGTATACAGGAACCCTGTACACACAAGCCTGTGTAACCAAGCAGCATGGAAGACCTACAGCTCAGCGTGGGTTGGTACGGAAAAAGAAGTGAGGCTGTAGCCAAACAGAAGATGATGAAATAACAGCAGCAGCCCAATGGAAAGAGAAGAAACAACACAAGGTGAGACGTGCCCCATGGCTCACAGGTGGGCACTGGAGTCCCTCGACCAGCTTTGCCCAGCTTCAGTATGAAGTGTGTCACTGATTCACTCATTTGCTTGATCTTTGAGTGATGAGGAAGGTTGGGACTTGGCCTTAGTGATTGTGTTGTGTGCAAAAGTGTGGTGATTCCTGCTTCCTCAGCTTGAAACCAAAGAAACAGCCCCCAGAAGAATGCCCTACTCACAATAATAGGGATGGTGTTGGCTCTGGAGAGGATCTGTTTGACCAAGCGATACCTGTCATACAACGGCTTCATCACCTGCCGTTCATTTTTGGTAACCTGAAAAGGAAAACAAAAGAGAGATCCATGATTCCTGCAGCAGAGACTCCACTCTAGAACTCATGTGCCTGTGATCACCCTCAGTCTGAGGGGCTTTAAGAGAATTGCATGGGGATGACAGGTGAGCTGCATTAGCCCTGCAACTCCTGTCCATCACTGCATCAACTGTGCCTGGTGCCAGCTGAAGCTGTGGGTGGGGTGTCTTGCAAAGGGGCTGTATGAGACAGGTGGATTAAATGACCAGTTAGGGATCAGATGCCCACAGCACAAAATGACCCGCAGAGGCAGCGCTCTGTGCTTGCAATCACGTCTGCCACTGCAAGCACAAGATGAGGTTTCCCATCCTTGCTCTTGTGGCCAGCCCTCAGTGGCCGTGTTTATGACCCACGAAAAGAGAAAGCAGCTGCACTGTTTTGTAATGTGAGGGGACTTCCCTTGGGCAGGGTAAACTACAGCTTCCACAAAAGCTGACTTTCTGGCTTTGCTATTCCTCCTAATTTCCTGTCCAAGCCAGCAGTTTTTCGTCTTTTTAACCCCCTAACCTTGCCCTCCATCCCTCTTCCCAGCCACTTTCCTGGGAAGAATTTACTGCAATGCTCAGGAGAGATGAAGGTGCCAGGGCTGTGTGGCCTAGAGAAGACAGAACAGCGCTGTGATGTCTGCCCCAGGTGCTCCTGACATTGCTCTGTCCTTAACTCTACTCCTCCTTACTGCTTGTTGTGCTCCCTCCCCACTTTGAGAGCATCACAAACTGCTTGTGTTCTGGTCTCCTTTCAGATTCAAGTTGAGGTTTATTTCTTCAGTGTTTTCCTACAGCACGTTAGAAAAAAACCCTGATCATCATTCAGCACTGTCTGACCCACATTCTACAAGTGTCTTTCCATTAGATCTTTTGTCTAACTTTAGATTATAAAGCTCTTATGAGGAGGCTTTAACTGATGTCATGCCTTTCTACTGCTGCTAATCACCAGAGCACCTCAACAACTGCCATATAAAAACCAGCATCAACAGTGTAACCCCTAGGGAGCTTTGTGCAGCCTATCCTTCCACAACAGAAATAGGAGAAAAGGGAATGCAGCTTGAGACAGGGAGACAACTTTAAAGGGAACTGCATTTTATTTCATCTGCAGCTGACTTTCACTAGAGTTATCTTTCTAAATCTTTTACATTCTCCCTCCAGAGAAAGAGAGGGTTTTGGCTTGTGAGGGGCAGAAAGGCTGTTAAGTATTGCCAGGAGTAGGACGGCAGGGATGAACTCAAAGGATCTGGAGGTCGAATCCATCTTCCTCCTGATAATCAAGCCCATGTTCTCTATGCTGGGGGCCAAAGAACAGGGAGGAAGAAGGAGGAAGATATTTATTCCTCTCCTGGTTCAATGCAAATATCCCCAGGCCTGATAAGGGGCATGGAGATGGGCAGTCTGAGCGCTGGGGGCTGAGTGTCCCACACCGCCAAAGCACAGCAGAGTTCCAATTCCTGACAGCCTCAAGCTGCCTGTTCATTGAGTAAGCAGCTCACATGGATTAGAGGGATGTCAGCAGCATCAAACAATTCACTCAGCCCTCTTTGTGTTGAGTTTTGTGCTGATGTGCCTGCACTCAATTGCACTGGCCAGCAAGTTGCCTCCAACTTTGGACATTTCTCTGTAACTCATCAGGAATACAACCAGAGAAAACTGTGTAACCTAAATATATATATAATATTATTCCTAGCTTTATGAGATAAGCAGTTTGTGGAACAGGAGGTACATTGTTACTGTTGGCTCACACAGTACTGTTGGCTTACTTTAAAAAACCCCAAGACTATGCTGAGGCTTATGTTGAGGCTGAGAATCAGACCTTCAATTAACAACATTTCTGAGTTGATTAACAGCACTGTTCTGTACAGAAAAATAAACATAAGCCTTGGAATGGGCACAAAGTCCTTAGGTATGCTGAAGAATGGAAAAGATAAAAAACATCCTTCAGTGTGGAGGAACAACACAGAGAATTAATATAGGCACTGGAAGTTAAGTGTATGGAGTCTGAGCCTGCTCTGCAGCTCACTTACACCCGCAAACTTTACAGAAAGCATATTCTGAAAGTAAACGTTTACTACATGGGCACACTGTCTCATTAGGCAAACATAAGTAAGACCAGCAAAACTTGAGTATATTTTGGGAGAACATCAAAATCCAAGGAGACTGTTTGAATAATGGAGCCTTTGACACAACTCTGGGGCACACTCCACATGGCAAAAGAGCAGCAGCTGGGAACAGACCATAGCTTGCATTGTTAGAACAGCTCAAGAATTTCTGCAGACAGACTTTTGGCTTAGCTAAAACAGTTCAGTTCCACTTTTGCAGGTTCATCTATCATTGGTGCAGAAAGACCCAGTTGCACAATAAATCTGAGCTCCATTGTTTTCCTTGTTTAGTTAAATATCTTTAAGGAAAAAAAAAAAACTTGGCTGAACTATCCCCATTCTCCTCAAGCTCTCAGTACTTTTCCACTGCTTCACTGCCAGGAGCTGGGAACAGCAAAAGCTGATCAGTCTTCACTGCCATGCAGTTCAGGGTTGCTAGGTATAGACTGCTTACTTAAAACCAAAACAAATTAAAAACCAGTTGTATAAATGAAGCATCGGAAAGGGTAGGTGGGAATAAAAGTATGCTGACAAGATAGGCTCTGGGCTTGTTATCTTTTTGAACAGATTGATCAGTAAGATGCCAGCTGTTGATTTATGTAATTGTAAAAGCAGCAAAAAAAGACTTGCTCTCACAGAGAACACAGGGAAAGTTACGTGGATTCCCTTGTGCTGCCCTTTTGCTATTTTACACAATAAATCTGCTTGTCCTCTCATACAACTATGCCACTTTCAGTTGCTAGCACAGTTGTGACTATACAATATTAGCACTCTATGAAGGCATTTAAATAAGTTAGTCAGACTTTTTAAAACAATGGATAAAGAAGGAAATAATTCAGAAGGAAAAGATCAGGAATCCCGTGCAGCACCAGAATGACAGATTTGTGAGCTTCACTAATCAAGTACTCCTTATAAGCAGTAATTTGCTGCTCCCAAGCCACTGCTCAAAGGATTAGCAGAACTCTGAAATTAAGTTACTTTACCTATACAGCTGGTAACAAAGATTACAATGTCATCAGTGAAAGAGAAGGAGGGACTCATAAAAAGCCAACTTGATGGCCTGGAAGCTACTGTGTTTCTGCCACAGCAGGGATCGACAGAAGACAATGCTTAATTCTCTGTCTTCACAAATAAGTTGCCCTTGTTAAGATCAGATGTACAAGAAACCGTATGCCATTCTCTTCTCTTGGTACACTGATAAAACCCATCTGTTTCTCAGGAGAAAGGACTCAGATCTTCTTTGAACTTAAGCTGTGATGCTCAGGGGAGAAACTTCGGCAGAATTCTTTGGCACAAGAGGGTGTGCAAAAAGCAAGGCACCACATGAAACATGCTGGAGGCATGAGGTGCAATACATGTACAGGTGCCTTCCCAGTTAGCCATTGATACCAGAAAACTGCAAACTTCCTGGCTGGATGGGGGACCACGCACAACCATTCCCATGCAGACTGTGCACTGGGCCCCAAATTGGCTGTCTGTGGAACCTGGTGAGCACAATGACAAAATAATACTAATTCAGCCTGTAGGCTCTGTCCTGCAGGTGTCTGTCCAGCCCAGTGCTGCGTGAGGACATCACCCTGCCTGGAACAGACTCCTCAGCAGCTGCGGAAGTGAAGGATCAGGGAGGTGGATTAGAGGGCACACGTGTGGTTTGGAGAGCAAGAAGTTCTAGTGACCTGACATCAAAAGGGCATTAGGGGTAAATGATGCCCCCATATTTACCACAGACAAAGACATAGGAAGATGTACTTTGAGGTAAAAATAAAAATGCTGCGGTACCTACCGGTCTGCCATGAATGCCTTCATAATACAGCAAAGCTTTTTGGAGAGCCACTTTTTCAGCTGCTATCTGATCTCTTGTCATGTCCTGTGAAAAGTGGTCCAGAGAGAGAGAAAGGGAGGAAGAAAAGAAGTCAGATTCCTGGACTCAAAAAGATCTCCGCCATAACCAAAGTCATGTCATACCACCATTATGTTTTAAGGATTCATCTCTACCTTCCAGTTCTCTTTTCCCAGCTACATTGCCAAAGGGACTGTTAATGTGAGTAGAACCCTATGCACAATGCAGGCAGATTAAACACACAAACTTTGCATCTTAAGGTATTTTATGTACCTCAGGGGGATTTACAGATTAAAACCGTGCTTTGAAAAAACAATACTATGCAACTCTTAATGATGGTGGCTCTTTTTCAGTTAAGATCTGAAGTGTAAATTCTCCAACAAAACACACGTCCTTTCTTCTTCTCCAAATCTGACACAAACTCCAGTACCTCTTGTAAAGCTTGACACCTTTGCTCTGACTGTCACAAACACACTTTAACAAGAACTGAAGTACAGTCAGATTGTCTCTTTCTGCCAATTCTGCTATGGAGCAAAAAGCTGTAGCAGACAAGAGGGGATGAAGCCAAAAAAAAAAAACAAAACAGGCAGTTAGAGAAGACTTCTCTAACTAACTTGACCAAAATTCCCCCACTGAATTTGCCTGATACCAAGCCTTCTCTGTCTATCACAGCACCAAATACTATCATAGTCCCTCAATAAGTGGCCAGGCTGTAGATTCTTGCTACAGTCAGAAAATAGTCAAAACACATGCTATAGTATGTTTTTCTTCTGTAGATCTAGCAAACAAAGATAATGCTGTCTGCCTTACTCTTATACAGCACTGCACAGTTTACATGCCAGCAGACTCAAGGACTTCATTTACAAGGCTGCCCAAACCTCAGGAGCTCATAACATCAGACACGAAGACCTCCCTGCTGATAACCCTCAGAGATTACAGCAGCTAACACAGCTCAGTGTGAAACTCTGAAGGGTAGCAATAACACACCCTGAAAGAATAACATTCAGCTTTGGAGTGAACAAGAAGCAAACAGATGACACAATCTCCAGAAGCACTGGAAGACTCATAATTTGCCAAAAGCCTTTGGATGTAACAACAGAAATAGTCAACATAGGGCAGGAAAAAATTGCAATAATTCAGAAACATTACTTGGAATATACAAGGGTCAGACAAACACAAGATGACACACAACAGAAACTGAGCTCTGGGAAAAAAAAACCAAGATTCTAAAGGCAGAGGACAAGGAACTAAAGCAAGTGAGCCCAGACTAATGGCTGCAAACTTTTTAACAAACTGCAGAAGACCACAGCGCTTTCACAAGTGACTGTGCAGCCACAAGTTACCTACTTGCACTTAAAGGCCTCTATCTGACCTGTCTGCATTGTACCTTAATGTCTTCAGGTCGATTTGTCTCCGCTCGTTTCTCCTGAAGCTTCTTCTGGATGGAGTCAAGGGTCACTTCCACGGCAGGCTTGGCAGATTTATCTGACAGGTCCTGCTTCTTGTCATCCTCCTTTTCCAGCTGAGAGCCGAAGCTCTTGGGGAGCGTGTTGCTGCGCTGACGCACAACAGGGCCAAGGTCTTCCTCCGATATCTTCAGTTTTGATTCTGAACAGGGAAGTTCGGGCAAAGATGAGTAATTTTTCATTTTTAAAATGTGACAGAGCCAGGATCACTGCCTCACATCAAATCTAAATGAGGCAGAGTCAAGGTGCCCTTCCAAAGGTGCACCAGTGGCGGCTGCTCACCTTTAAGTTGCTTTCGGAATTTGGCCAAATCATTTGTCCATTTGAGCACTTCAGGGTTGGCTGCTTTGTCACTGTGGGAAGGCTGGGAGGAAAGAAGAGCCATGCTGAATCTGTGTTAAACCACCAGGAGAGATTCACTGAAACAACTGCGTGGCACGAAGGGGTACAATGGAATTTGGACCCAGCACAGAGCACAGGCACTGGCTTCTGACTGGCAGCTGCACACCTCTGACCAGCCCGCTTCAGACCTTGCTTAAACAGCTCCTGCCTGTCACAACACTGTGTACTAGGGGCATCACGAGATGGATTTTCTTTTTAGAAAACACAAAACATTTGATGGCAATGATTAAGTTGTAGACGTGACTCAGAGGGCCGGATGCACATTGGAATCCTTGTGTCTATTGTTTCCTAACAAGAGGGCACCTCCAAAATAGAGGAAGCCTAGCATGAACAGTTGGAAAAGTGTTACGACACATGTATCCACACCAAAGGCTGCATTACATCCAAAGACATCAAAATAACCCAAATGCTAGGCTACAGCAAGCTCTGGGCATTTCTTTCAGCCTCTTCTTGCCTCTTCAGCAGGCAAGACCTTTTACAGTACAATTCTTTGCCATTTAGACAGTCAAAGGTGCACACATGCAAAGCTTTATAGTTCCTTACAAAGCTTTCTGTGCATGAGAAAGGCACATCAGGAACAATTAAGAGTTCGGTACACTGCTGCTGCTCAGCAGCACTTGACTGTGGTTCCTTGCTCAGGAGTGAATGCAGCTGCTCTCTCCTTTCTGCAGTGCACACGTGTCCTGGGATTACCATCATGCAAATGAGATGAGCAACTGTGCTTCCCATATGCTGAACTTAAATAAATAAACAGACAAACAGGAGTTGAACACAGCTATTCCTACACACCGTCTCAAGCAGCGGCCAAAATCCTATGAGTTCATTAGGCTCCCTCTCTTGTGCTACATGGATAGCACATAACGCCTGGAAAGGTAATTTGCTTGGTGTGGATACACATTTCTGGGGGGGCAGCAGGTTTTCTACCCTTTTTTTTTCTTTTCCTTTCCTCCTTATAAAACCTTTCAAGCCCTCTGTATGTTTGACATACTTCCCTGGTGTCTCCCTGTATGTTTGACCCCTTCTCTGGTGTCCCTTCCCTTTGCTGCTAATGCATACATCTCCACATAAATGCTTAACTCCTAGACACTCACTCTGTATTTCCTCTCCTCTTCGAATTTGTCCTCAAATCTCCTGATCTTTTTCTTCAGCCCCTGAATCCTCCGGGTGAGTTGTGCAGGGGTAAGGTCTTCTCTGTCATCTTCGTAAGATCCTAAAGACGAACTCCGTCTCCTACCAAGAGCAGAGATTGCAGGAAGAGCTTATCCAAACAGCCACAGTACATCTTGATGCAAGAGCAGGCCACTTACACTTTGTGTAAATAAAGGCAAAGCCCACTAAAGTGAGAATGCTATGCTGCTACTCTGCAATGACAGAGAGCAAAAGGTGCTCTAACAGTCTCTTTCAGCAACAGCAAGTCCCTAGATACTAATGCACAAACCCAGAAATTATTAACTACAGAGAACTTGTATAAAAATATCAGTTTCCTGTGAATAGGGACAGAAACCCAACGCAGCACAGCTGATCCAAAGAGATGCTGCTTGATGCAACTGTGCAAACCCTTTGCAGCTGGATGTGAAAGCCAGCACCGGCAAGTCACAACCCACCTCATGAAAGAATGAGAATTGGGAGGAGAAGGAGGCACTTCTGTATCATCCAGGTACTGTTGGCTCTGTCCATAGGCATAGAAGCGAGGGGACAGCATGGGATCGCTGTCCTCATCCAGAAGCTGGCGAATCAAGCGCCCGGCCTGCGGGGAAAGGCGAGCCTCATCTGAGTCTAAGCCGTCTCGCTGCCATGAGGAGAGAGCAGGGATGGGCTCTGGGAACAGTAAGACAAAGGCTGGTTTTATCGGGTTTGTTTCATGCACAAGACAGACTCCAGGTAACTTTCTAATGAACCTTGACCCGCTCGTCCTGGACCATGACTCTTGTCACCAAGCATTCTATGGTCACTGCTCGCATCTGCCCTGTGTGCAAAGCGTTACAAAGCCTGCCCACAGCAGGTAACCTACAGAAATTTAAGTCATCTCTTAGGTGCAACAGAAAACTACCCAAAAGCTGACCAGGAATCAGCATGGACTGACATCAAACGAGGCAGTCACCAGCTAGCACCTTTGAGGAAAAAGTTATGCTGGACAGAGAGCATTATTGACACACAGGATATAGAAGAGGCAATCAGATTCCAGAAGGAATTTTTTTCAGTTTCAGGATGTACAAATGCTGTAATTGAATAGTGTATTAATCGTTCTCCTGTAGGCCCCAGCACCCCAGTGCGACCCTGTTGCATGCCATTGAAAATTCAAAGCCTAAGAGTAAGCATAGGTTGTTCTAGTCTGCAAGCAAAAGGTGCTTGCCCCTACATTACCACATGTTCCACAGAGTGCTTTGCCCACACATTAACAATTACAGTAACATGGTCTGAGTTTCCCCTTTTCCCTTTCTCATGCAATGCCGCTGCTTACAGCATGGTAGAAAAGTGAGGAAATCTTCAGCCCCCTGGACAACCTAACCAGCTAGAAGTAAAAGCAATGTTGTACCAGGAGGTGGTGGAGTGGGAGAGAAAGGGAAACCCAATTTAGCGTTGCTGATTAGCATAATCGAGCCCACGGAAAGCAATCGCCTCAATCTTGTGATCACTCCCTCCAGATGCCATAAGGAGTCTAACATTTTGTGTTCAGATAGTTTACTAAGCTGATTTGCATGCTCCTACTTAAACTGTCTAATCCTGTGGTGCTAAGAGCCAGGCTTTGAACTTATAAATCTAACAAATAGTTCTAGAGTCAAGTAACAAAACAAAAACCTTACAGAAAGCTCCCAGACCAGTTGCAGAGCTACGGACTAATTGTTTCCTGTGCCTGGTGTGTCTATTCTTCATTCACAAAGAGAGGGGGCTTTTGAAGTTATCAGTTTATGAATAAAAAGCAGTGTTTCCTTTTGCTGAACAAGGTTAATGTTTTCACAGCTCAGAGTGGATTGTATGAGGATTCCCCTGCAGAACCTCTGTGCTGTTTAACATTCCCCCTCTGTACAATTCAGGCAGTGCAAGGTCATTGCCAACGCAGCTGTGATGGGCTCAGTGCTGTTTTGCCTTTACACATCTTCAAAAGGTGCTCGCTTCCTTTTCCCTTCTTCCTTTCATATGGATACAAATGGCACGCCTCTGCTTAGAGGCTGGTGCTGCATGCACACTGATGTGCTACCCTGAAAGGGATGACAGGAGGTTTTTGCACAAGCTTTTTGCCTAAGAGCCCCTCCAAGGTCTTGTGGTAAGAGAAGCATACACAAGCCCGGTTCACAGAGGGCTACTTCCATGGGATGTGCAAATCCCAAGAGTATGTAGGCTGTTTTGCCATGGCTTGGAAAGCTTATGCAGCCTGAACTTCCTTCAGTTAATTTCTGAAAAAAGAGTCTTTCTAAGCTCTGTTCAACCATGGCAGTTTTAATACCTGAAATATTTTGCCTCCACTTCCCTGAATATCTCACGATTTTAAGACGGGTCTCACAAGATCTTTTGTAGCAAAATAAAGGGTAGTACAAAAGGAAAGAAAGGAATATATTTGACTAGCAGGAATGAGAGTTAAACAATGCATGAAATTCTTCAAGACATCTCTCACTTCTAATTGTCTGAATACCTCTCATCCCCAAACAGAATTTCCTCTTGGAAATTGTTAAATAACATCTCAGTGGGATTTACATAGATGGAATAAACTTAGAAAAAATCAGGCATATTTAGCAGTAACTAAATTAAGCTCCTACCACACCAGCTAACAAAGCCATTATTAATCATGCATGATGCATGTGACTTTGTCTAAGGTGGATTTAAAACCAGATAGCATGCGACATTGAGGGAATTGCAATGGCTCAAAGAGCCTCTGATCAAACCCCAAAAGACAGCAAAGCACTTTATGTAACCTAATTGAGACTGAGGTATGTCTACTTTCTATTTTGTTGATTTCAAAATACTCCCCCAAAACAGAAATTCCCATTCAAAAGGAGAAAGTGTTAAAAAGGAGAAGAAAAAAAAAAAAAGTTCTAAAAGGAAAAACCAAATCTGAGACTTGACAGAAGAAATGGCTGCTACAGAAAATCAGCTTTCTTTAACCCTTGCTCCTGGAAGGCCTGACTCTACCGGTAATTTTGTTTCCCTTGATGACCATAAATATTTAGAAGACAAAACCTCATCTATATACAAAATGGCTAGACTCCTGAGAGCAACACAGCAATTCATCAAGGAACATATTTAGATATGTACAATTATGGATTTTATCTACATCAGTTCACTAAGTGGACCAGAGCTCCAGTCCAGCTGCCTTCTGTCTCCTTCTGGCCAGGCGCCAGGTGCTTCAGCTGGAAGCACTGGAGTTGCTGGATCACACAAATGCACAGGAACCCACTAAGGGTAAGCTGCTGCTTTTTCTGACAGTGCACAATCAATTAATTCCTCTTTAACAGGATGCATAGTATCTTCTGTTATTCATTTAGCCAAGATAGCTATCAAAGCACTGAGCTTTTTCTGAAGGCTGCTAAACTCCTGGACTGAATGGTTCAGTTTTGAAGTATCTGCTATGAAGGCCAGTTTTAAAGCATCCACTATCATGATTAATGTTGTCACTCTTCCCCCTTTCTGCTAACTGAAGAATAAAATCTCAGTAAAGAATGTAAACATTTCAGTTTTTCTTTCCCACTGACTTGACAGAGCAGTTACACCTACTCCTTGTCTGGCCTGAACAGATCTCTCCTGCTCAGGGAAAACTCTCAGTTTTCTACTTATCTCCACATTCTTGCCATGTACTATTTTTTCCCCCATTTTCCAGAATGACAACTTTTCACGAAAAAAAAAGAAGGGGGGGGAGGGAGGAGGAGGAATATTTAGCCACCATGGCTATACCAGTGCAGAGAAAGGGTGCAAACATTTTTAATGTCTTGGTCAGACTCTCTAGGCATTTCTCCCAGGCGTGCCTTTTCTAAACTGGCGCAGAAGCGGTGAACTGTGCGCTGGTATTGAGTCTGCAGTCCTTCAGAAGTGCTGTGCTCCCTCTCAAAATCTCACAACCAGCCCATCTTTCAACAAAGCTGTCAGCCATCTGCCAGGTGTGGCTCTGCAGAGCTCTGTAGGCACAAGGACCGTCGCCTATGGCAGTACAATCTCTCTGCCAACCTGCTGCAGACAGGGCTCGAGATTTTAATAAACCTGAACCATTAAGTGCTTCACAGGAAAAGAAAGATTCATTGTATCAAACTGGTGTATTATTGGTGAGCTCCAAGCCATCTTGCTGACATTATCACTACACTGTTTATTTGCCAGGGTTACTGGGGTCTTCAAGACCAACAGAGGGGTGTCTATGCACAAATACCAATTGAGGTGCAGCCAGCAAAATGCCACAGGCATCTCCTGTTTCCCTGTCTGCAGCCACACAGCTCATACATACTGCTAACACTGCTTTTACACACATCCATCTGTCAAACAATCGAGGCCAAATCGTAGCTGCTGTAAATTGAAGTAGGTCCAGAGGGATTAAAAAGTCTAAACTCATTACAACACCTGAGGTGCTAGTATCAAACGCCACTTGAAAGACTCCAGAAAGACCTCACATAATGAAATGAATAAAGTAATTTAAAACCTCATCCAAACCATTCACTAGCTCAGTAACAACCTATTTTCTTCGTCTTATAAATAACTTCATGAAAATATCCTTGTTTGAATACATCAGGAGGCATTCTTCCTACGTAGATCAAAAGAATAGCCCAAATACAGCGCCACCACGCCTTTTCACTTAGATGACGCATCTCTCAGCTAGCAAGCAAACTTTGTATTTTGTTTATAGCACGTCATAACAATCAAAAATACAATTTTAAAATTTTGATGCTATTCAGTAAACAATGCATTTTTTTTTTCTATGCTTAGTAACAAAAATAAAATGTGCTTCATCACCTTTTGATTTCTTAGGCTAAAGAGTGTTACACACAAATACACTGATCAATCTAAGTCCACAGTGTTGAAAAAAAGAAAACTAAAGTCAGCTTCCCTTTTGTTATTACTATATGGATTTTTCTGGATTACTTTGGGTTTTCTTCCATGGGAAAGTATAAATTAAGTCAGTGTCAAAACTTTTTGTAGATCAGCTTCACCCTCAGGGTCTCAGGTGCTGCAATACTTGAACTCAAATTGTGTTTTTAATTTCTGCTTTAGATTTTTTTTTTTTTAAGCTTGAAGAAAAATGCTTGCTGATTGTTTCATAAGCACTTGTTACTGCAAACTCTGCTTGAAATCTCAGCTACAGAACTTTTTTAAAGTGTCAGTACTTGGGTGACATCAGCAGCAATCACACATCATACTGATTTACTGAACTGCCTGCTCAGCCTAATCTGCTGACAGGGCCAGCCGCTGCTATGGAGAGCAACATAATTCCAGATTTTCCCTGAGGACAGGATAGCAAGTTCTGGGCTTGAATTAGAAACATTTGGTGAGAAATCTGCACAATAGTGCTGGACAGCGAGAGAACACTCTGTTCTCCTCAGTTACTGCACCCAATTCAAACGTAATCCACAATTAGAAACCTTAGCTGTGGAAGCAGCTCTGAACATGCCTGCTCCCAAAGCCATCTCAGCTGGCACTCACTGACCAGCTTAGTAGGCAAACCCAGCAGTCAGACGTGACATCCCAGTCCACAGGGACAGCTCAGTCCACACCCAGCATGATAATAAAACTCCCTGATTCGCACCTGCCAAATGCACACCGGGAAAATACTCCTGGACCACGGGAAATGCACCGAGGCAAGGAGTTCAGCACTTGAATTTTGCTGGGGCACTGCTCATGCCCTGAGTACTGCGTCAGCAGCCTGATGATTCCTACACATGCCTCTATACTTAGCAGGTGAGGGGGATGCAGAAGGCGGGCACATGGCAAAGTGTGAGGCTATGCATTGCAGGGAGCAGGGAAAAAACGTCTCTGTCCTCTCTGTGTGCAGCTTCCAGTAAAGGGAACACAGCCTGGAGAAGCACAACAAACCTCTCCTCTTGTGTACAGATTTGACTATGAGGTGAACATTATGGGAAAAAAAAAATCTGGTAGAAATTACTGCTAGTGTAACATAAAAGGCACAGGGCCCTGCCAACTCACCTGGCAGCAGTTATCTGAGTTCTGCACCCCTGCATGAGGGTTTTTAAGGCAGCTCTGCTCTTTAAACAATAGAGAGCCTGCCTGAATGACAAATAAAAGCTAGTCAATGGACAAGGTTGTCTTGTGTAATTTTGTGCCCATTGTTCAAGGCTCTTTCCTAACATTTGACTGGAGGCAGTGACAGCTATAGCACAAGGCAAGCCCTCAACCTGTAATTGCTCTCACACGTCACTTGTGAAAGTCCCAGCAGCTGCCTTGGTCACTAGAGGCTCTGTATTTCCAGCAGTATGATATAGAGGACCTTGACCCCAAACATCAGCTCAACTATGTCCTGAAAGAATGGGTAATTTCCCAAGAGATGGACTCACCAAATTTGCTAGAGCAAAGCAATAAACAGCTCAGTATTTTAGGGCATTTGAAGGCACAGTCCTTTCTCCTTTTCACTGGGGATGCAACCAGAGCTGTGGCAAGGATCCTGCAGAGATGCGTGAAGGTTTGAGTGACTCAGGTTGGCTGGCAGGGAAAGCGAGGATGTCCTGGTTGCTAGAGGTATGGATGGGTGGTACAAACCTCCCTGCAAAGCCAGTCTCAACAACAGACTCTGCTGTTAGCTACATTAGCTACAAAAGCAGTCTGAGAGTTGATGTTAAGATGTTCCTCTTCCTGGCTACTGCAAGCTTGATTCCACATCCACAGCTAGGAAAGACACAGTCTCTCCTTGCTGAGACACAGAAGGCACCATTTTGCTGCTGTTCACCCACAGCAACAAAATGGTGATTCTGGAAAGCACGCATTTCAGAAGACGATGTCTCTCTCACCCCAGACAGCTGATTCTTTTACAACTGCCCACCTCCTCCTCCTGTGAAATACATGTGAACAGAAGGGAGGAAGGAGGAATCAGAGAGAAGCACAGTCACATGTGCCCATAATCCTGTCTCATATTTGCAGGACAAGAAAGCTAGAAACCAAACATAAGAGCGTGCCTACTAAGAGGGAGTTGTACTAAAGAAGCAACTTATTTCATACAACGGGAAAGCCTCTGGCAGACAGAAAGGAGCTGTGTTCTCCCCTTCATGCATTCATATGACTCCTATTAGTAATGCAGGAAGGGGGAAAGAAAAAAACAAAAAGTCATTATTTCCAAAGGTTCACAGGAGGGCTGAAGCCACACATCACCTCTGAGAACATAGACATGCTCACTCTGGCTTGAGACCCTGCAGGGCTCTGCTAATTGGCACCTCAGTAAACATCCAGCAGCCAGGGCCACCTGGGAGCCCTTTCATGGCACTTTGATCAGCCGTGCTGCATGTGTGGTGATTCCACCCAGGGAATCCCCACCTAGCAAGCAAATGGAAAAATTCCCTCCTGTGCACAGTGACTGCTTGCCTGGCTGAATCAAAGGCAAAGCCATGGCTGCGGGTTTTCTTTACTCACGCCTCAAGTGTCATAATTACTCCCCTCCTAGAGGGAAAGGCAAAACACACTAGGTCACGTACGCTGTGGAGGCAGGAGCAGAGAACTCCCCTTCTCAGTGTTCCTCAAAGACTGACTTCAGAGAAATTAATAAGTTGCACATTTTCCCTCTCTTGCTTTATTAAAACACCACACTCGTGTTTTCCTGCTTCTTCCCTGTCAAAACCCATCTTTCACTCCTAAAGCATAAACTAACAGAAGAATTCTGGCTTGCACACAGACACATACTCTGTAACTAGAAAAGGGTTTGATCCCAAAACTGCTGGATACCTTCATTTCATCTCAATTTCAAATGAAATAAGGCTTATGGCACCCCCAGAGTTTGCTCAGATTCCCGCTCTTACATGAGTACGTGCAAATAGCCAACCAAGCACGCACTCTGGAGAGGAGAAATAAGAAATAGTATTAAAGCAATTTCAATGACAAATGATCAATTTAACACTGCCATTTGAGCTGGTGATCAGAATTCCTCCACAGCGTACACAAGAAAAAAGTTTGTAAGATGAAGTAACAGGCAGCATTTTCTACCAGCTGTACTTTTCAGGTCTGAATCATTATTTCCAAACAGTGATTGAAGAAGACAAGTTCTTTTTTAGACTGTGAAATACCCAGTTGCTTTGAAGCATAGGCAGTCTAGCTTAATTACTCAATGACCTGCCACTAAGAAATAAGGTATCTGGAAACATTTAGGGACTTTACAGTACTAAACAGAATGCGAAAGTAACTTCAAGAAGAAAACACTTAATTTTCTCCCTCTAATTGACAATTAGAGTTAGTACCATTCAGTACTTGCTTCCAGTTTCTCCAAACTTTCAGTTCCATATTCAGGACAAAGTTGCTTTTCAATTGTTTTTAGCAAGAGAACATTGTCACATGAAGATACACCCAGCGTACTCAGGTTTCGCTCTCTCATTTCACTCACACAACCAGCCATCACACAATCCTACCTTCCCAGTTGTTGTCATCACACAGTGATGTTAAATCCAGCCGAGGCACTTCAGATACAAAGCTGTTTTCCTGATCATCAGCATCTTGATTTCTTTGCAACTTGTTTTCAGGCATGCTTGGATGTTCTTGAATCTTCATACCTGAAGTCAGCTATGTTCCCATACACCCAAATAAGCGAGAGAGAAAGGAAAAAAACAACAACGTTTCAGGATGCAGAAGAGGGGGAAACACCCCTGTAGTCACAGCAGCAGTAAGCTCATGCCTTTAGCTAAAAAGATCCAAAGAGACCCTGATGTTTGCAGCTCCAAATCCAAATCCCTTGCTCGGTGACCCCTATGTACTAATTGCTCACTCACACCAGTAAAAACATCCGTCCATCTGCCTTCCTTGAATTTTTCCTTCTTTAGAAAGCTTCTGCAAGGTCCCGAGACTGCCTGCCCTGACAACTGCATGCAGCTGAGAAAGCCTCCAGTAGTAGATTGGGATGAAATGGGAGGGAGGGAAGCAGGGAGGCAGGGAGAAAGGGAGAGGGAGGGGGTGGCTGCGTACACTTCCTAGAGGAGCGCAGCTCCTTCGAGCAACAACAAAAACGCTGCTGCTGCGAGGCTGCAGCAATATGGTGCCTTCTAAAAAGCAGGCACCAGAGCTCCCGAGGCAGCAGCCGCAGCCAGCCAGCAGTGCAGGCTACGTACATGAATGCTCTCATGCAGGCTGTGCTGGCTCAGGTCAATTAGTGCCAGCTAAGCTGTGCTGGCTGCACATTCCCCGATTTCCTGTGGTTGTTTTCTAGCTGGGCGTGGGGAGAGCAGAACTATTTATGGAGGAGCTCTGGGTATTAAAGCGGTGTTGCGCAAATCCAAACGGCAGTAGGGTTTGGCATCTCAGCTGGAAGCAGTGTGGACTCTGGGGAAACGCCAAAAAATTCACACAAGCATCCAGTGACTTCAGAATTAAAAAAAAAAAAAAACCAAAAAAATAAAAAAAGCAGAACTCTGTCAAGTAAATGATTCATCAGCTAGTACTACCTAGAAGCAAGTGCTGTTTGTCTCAGCACCGTTCCGCCCTGCACATAGCACACGTCGTGTGCATTTATGCAGAAATCCCTGCCATTCCCACAATCCAGAGACACAGTGCGCGTGTCTGTGACAGCGCCTGATGAGACGAGCGCTTCTGCCACTCCAAAATAAATTAGCTGTAATGCCTCACAGAGGGCAGTAGGGAAAAGGAAGTGTAATGCATGTACATAAACATGTAGTGTGATACGTATAAACCCACCAACAAACATGGAGCTAGCTGAATAGACAGGATTACGTTACTACATAAATTATTTGGATTTGTTACGAACAGCTTAGGCATAATTCTGTCAAATATAGTCTAGTGGGCAGTCAGCATGCAGATTTTCCCTCTGCAGGTGTTTTGAAAATCTGGTAAACAGTCTGCAATTTCTGATACATGAAGAAAATGGGCCAAAAGAAAAACAAGGAGTATTTCTGGACCTATTTTCTTTGTGAATCCAGAAGCACGGCCAAATGTTTCAATATCCTTTGTACACGCCACTAAGGCATATTTACTTTTTTTCATCTGCAGAAAGCTAATGATGTGTTTGGTGCATTTTTTCCGTTTTGAGCAGAGAAAAACAAGGAACTTTCATGAAGAGGGAAAAAAGTTGCCCAGCAGACAAATCATATGAATAAATGTTTTTATCTGGATTCAATTCCATCAATCCTTGCCATTGAACAGGGTGCTAAATAATCTCATCTAGGCTTCCTTTCCCACAAAAGGTTGGATCAGGTGATCTTTTGAGGTCCCTTTCAACCTGGGCTGTTCTACAGTTCTAAAAATCTGGTCAATGAATACCCTGGTATTTGTAAAGAGTGTTCTGCATTGTATTTGTGTAAGGTGTGTGTTTCCTGTTCATTTCAATAAATGGCCTTTTTGAAACATTGTAACAAAATGAAACACTAGGTGACAGTTTGCCAAGCACTAATAACTCCTGCAGCTTGACGCTAAATCTGATTACAAATGTGTTTATTGTGAGAGCTGTACATGGAAAAATGCTAATTCACCATTCAATATCTTTTAATCTGCTTCCAGGTTGGAAGGACTTAAATATTTCTCTAAGGTCCACTGACAAATTTCCTGCCAGGATCTAAACAGTCTGTGTACCTCACAAACAAAGACTGATCAGTGGCCAACTGTACCAGTTGATAAACTGCTTGTAAATTGCCAGCACAGTATTTAAAGGCGATATTTTAAGGCAAGGAAAGAAATAAAGCACTGAGTTTCAAAATGGGTGCTATTTTTAATAACAAAGAAGTGTGAAGAGAGGAACTACCTAGATTTTAACAATTTCAAAGGGAGCAACCTAAGAACACCATCTCGTCACCACTACTGACACTAATTAGAGATAAATGTCTTTCTATGAAGAGTGTACAATCTCCTGACTTACTAAGACTCTTAAAAGATATCTGTAGCAGATATAAGAGCACTTCCCAGATAGGTAAACATTTCCAGTACACATATATTAGAAAGACCATATCTATGTCTTCTTCCTCCTGAAGTCATTTCAGTTGTCGGAAATATTTAAAAGCTGTTTAAAAACAGGCCTGTGCTCTGCCTGCAGCCAGTTACTCTCCTTTCCTTGCTCACTGATGTAGGCTCTAATACAATGAATAAATCATTAGGTGTTCTGAAGAACAATGGTGGTACAAACCCAGGAGACTCAAGAAAGCAGATGTTTAACTTCCTTTGCATTAATGCTGCAAACCCATAGAGTGGTAGATAATTCAGTATTCCTGTCACTTATTTTCCTTTTTGACTTCCTGACATCACCAGCTGCCAACCTCTAGGAAAAGAATCAAGTAAGGGAGAACCACTTTGCTTTAGGTATGGCTGTGCCACAATTTCTTACAAACCAAAGGGGCAACAAGTTGATGATGTTGGTAACAGCTGGCAGTCACAGTTCACTGCAGGTATTACATAAATGACCACAAAAAAAAAAATCTTCAAAGCAGCTACTTGAATTCTGCTTTTTAGAAGCTGCTTCTGCAGCTATGCTTTGCAGGCACCAGTAACTACAGATCTAAGTAGCCTGGGGATAAGTCAGCTGTATTCATTCTCCCTGCTCCAATGGAGATTCAGCATAAAGAGCAGCTCACACAGCAAGAAATAAATGGCAGCAGAAAGACTTAAATTCTGATCAGGAAGTTGTGTTCTGTTCAATTACCTGTGGATTCCAATCAATTCTATATTAAAGGCTTGCTTCCCCTACATCTGATCTTCCATTACAGCCACAAGCAGGAAGCATCCTTAAGCACATTTTAGGAATACAACCTGATGCAAGAACACAGCCATTCTGATGCCTTCCTCCTACCTGAGCCATGCCAGCATCCCTCTACATTTGTTGCCATGTTGGTTAAATACTTTTCCCTTATCAAAACTTGGGTACTAGAAACCTGTGTTTTTCACCCTGGAGCTTAGCTACTCCCAAGGGCAGATTATGAAGGTTACAAAACCACTGAAAATTCATCTGGGACTTGTGTTTCAAGGTATTTTTACAGCCTCATGGAGATCCAAGTCAGCACAACTGGTAGCTATGGCAAATTCTGAATAATTTTCCTAATATCTTCAGACTGGAGATAGGGTGAGAAAGAGAAAAGAATAAGAAAACCCCTGTCCCTTCCTCAACCTGAACGAGTTGTTTGTTATGAAATGTATGTCTTTAAGCTGCCCTAAGCAAAAGGCTTATAAGGGGCAAGGAATGTAAAACAACTCTGCAGGAATGTAACATTTCCTTGACCTTGTAATTCCTATATAATACAATCTCTGGGTTAAGATCCTCTCCTGCAGTTAAAATTTTACACTTTAAAGCTTTTCCTAAAGCGAAGTTTATTTTAAAATTGATATGATTTCATATTCAAATGTATCTCCACCATACTAATTTAAAAGCTTGATAGGACTACTGTGTGGCATGGCAGCAACAGCAGCTTTTCCCCATGAAAGTCGGTATGTGAGGAACAAGGTGTTGCAAAATCTAGACTCCGGAAAATACAACAGCTCACGAGCAAGTGCAAGGGATTACTGACTCTCTGGGAGCAAAGCAGGAGATCCCTGTAAGCCCAGCCAGAGCAGTGATCAAAAGCAGCCCTCAACACCCTTTGCAGGGGCTGCATATTTCAGGGTCCCACAAACTTCGCCAGCTACCACACAGCTGGCCAGAGCTCAGTTGCTGGCAACCTTTTATCTTTCCCGCTAGTTGGAAATAATTCCTACCAGAAATGAAGTCTTTCAACAGCAATAAAATGCATAGTGCCTTTTATTTTTAAAAGAAACACAAGAGGAGCCTAATTTAAAAATACTATCAGCCTTCAGTCAACTCCAAACAGCCAGAGAAAGCAGACAGTGGCTACAGCTGCTTTACTGTGCCTGTTTAAAATGGGTGCACAATTGAGGGAGAGGTGCTTCAGATAACTCTCCCCAGTATTTTAAATGCTTGGCTGTCTAGAGGTGTTTTCAGCAAACCCAAATGAACCAGTGACTGCAATGGGGTTCAACCTAACCCAACACCAATCAAGAAACAGAAAGCTGGGGAAAAAACTGTTTCCATCAATGTCACATCTCCCCCCCGACATCCATCCCAGCCATCGACTCTTAGAAAGAAGCAGGAGGTGATCCAGTTTTCTAAGACAAATGGATTACAGACACCTATGTTCAAAAGCAACAAGCTGCACTAGGAAATGATAAATAAAAGACCAAATGATTTTAGAGAAATCAAGAGAGACAAGCTAATCTTACCACCCTGGCAGATAAGCAGTCAGATGCCCTGCCTGCCATGATTAATAAGGGAACTTCACATCACTTAAACCACAGTGCTGACTTCAGTGATCCTTCCCTTTTTGGCAAGGAGGGATCAAAGGGACTGAATCAGAAGCTATCAAGACTCCCCAATGGTTGAGATGCTCCCTAAACTATGTAAATAAAAAGCAGAGGTAAGGGATAGAAAAAGCACGTGCTAACTCCATTTCTCTTGTGAAAAACAAAACTATATGGATAACTACTTGTTTCTGCTCAGCAAAATGCTCATTTTGAGACCACAAAACTGAAACACAAAAACAACAACAAAAGTTATACCAACCTGAGAATGCCTGAAAAAAACCTCATCGTTTTCACTTTCTTTGCTATAAAAAAACAAAAACAAACCAACATATTACTAACACAAAACCAGACTTGTCTTGTAACAAAACCAAGCAGGACTTCTGCACACAAAGGTTTTCACGTTCTTGCACACTCAGTAATTCACACAGTAAATGAAGGGACACTCTGGGCTGCAGCACTTCAAGCTGCTAAATTAAACATTTTTTGCTTCCTCTCAGGAGCTATTTGAGAACAATAATATCATTTAATTCCAGTGCCCTTAATTCAAACCAATACAACTCTCCCAACAAATATAACTGTTGAGAGAAACTGTCATCTCAGGTGAGCACAGTGAGGCTGTACAGCTCTCGCAGAAGAGCGAAGCACAAGGGAAAGGGCTGAATTCTCAACCCAGAGGCCAGGTAAGACAGGCCCTGCAGCCCTGTGTGGAGCATGCCGGTTCAGGTGTTCCACAGCTGATTTCTTTTCAAGCCTGCACCATCAGCACCTTCAGTGACATTCCTATCAAGCTGGGAAAAGAGCCTTGGTGGCATGTGCTGCAGGGCAAAGCCCACACAACACACACAGTGCCTCCATGAAGCCCTTGCTTGGAAGTTAACGTGGTGGGTAATCTGTTCTGCGGCATAACTGTCACCCCCACAGCCTGTGGTGTAAGATCTCTCAGGCTGTACTACACAACCACAGGGAAAGGAAAACATACACATATATAAATATAAAATAAAATTAAAATCACCTTTCTTCAGGTAAAATTTCCATGTCATCAGGTCCTGTTCTGTCTATAGGCTTGGATGAGCTAAAGTTTTCCATACTCTGCAACACAGTAAATATTAAAGCAGTAAGATATTTATGAGAAACAGATTCAAGCTGCAGGCCATTAAACAGATCAAATACAGAAGTATCCAATGGGACTTCTACAAAAAAGATAACATTCATATTACTGCAAGCTGGCACAAAACAAACCCCACTTTATTGCCCATAAACTGCAAGAAAACCCAACTGCTCACTGCTTCGTCTCTTTCATCAGACAACCTCAAAATGTCAAAACAGAAAAATGCTGCATGGTACCCCACCAGCTCCTGTTTTACAGACTGCCGGACAGCCTAAGCTTGGGAGCAATTCTTTGGTCTGAGCAACTCCTGTAGGAGCAGGTAGAAAAATCCACAGCAACCTCTCAGCCGAACTCCTTGTGTTCATGTTAGAAAACACTCCACTTCTCAGCCAAACTCTTCCTTAGTTTCTGGTCAAACAGGCATAAGAATGCAAAGAGACTGCACAGACGTAATACTGGGCTAATACGAATGCAGGGCCAGAAATCCAACTGGTTACGACCACTTGCTCTGAGCTTTGCTTTGGCTACCATTAAGAACATTAACACTGTTGAGTACTGTGAGGACAAGCCATGTGGCCACTTCAAGCACAGGTCCAGGAGGCTTTCAACCCTGGATTTCAGGCAAGTCTCTCTTAAAGAGGAGGAAGTAGGTTTCTGCATTGGAAACTATGTGCACAGACTTCTTGGAGCAGTCACAGCCCTCTCTGACCTGCTGCACCTCCAGCCCCATATGGTGACACAGGTCAGTCATTCCAGCCTTGCCTAATTTGATTCTTCAAGTCCTACTGGTACCTGGCTACCACGTCCCTGAAATGCAGTCACAAGCTTTTAATGCTTTGTGGTTGGTTTGCTCAGGAGTCTAAGTGGAACTGACAGTTTTTCCACCGCTGACTTGTGCTTTTGAGCCAGATGCAATCAGACAGCTAAGAGGAAAGCTTCCACACACTGTCCTACATACTCTTTCAGGCTTTGAAAAAAAGGAATGCTCAGAAAAGGGTGTTTAAGGAGAGACAACACCACAAACTTGTTTACATGACAAAGGCCTATTGGTAAATGCTAAGGTGCACATTATGTTACACTCCAAGTAGGTAGTCTAACTGGGGTTATTATTTGATGTGTAAAGGTGTAGCCAAAAGAAAGCTAAATCACCACACATCCTTCTGGCAGTCTCTGAAATGCAAGTATGTAATAAGCATACTCATTAAAACTTAAAAAGCAGATTCTGCCCTTCCAAAACAATAGCACCATGCTCTCCACAAGATGTTTCACAATGATACTTGCAGCTGATCATCCCACAGTGACATTTCCTATAGCAGAGCAAGCAAGAACCACACTGGTCATCTCGGTCAAAGTGCTTTTAATACAAGATTCGTTCATTTTAAATTCCTTTCAGCCTCTGCCCTTCAAGAGATCCAAAAATGAGGGGCAGGGTAAAGTCCAGTGGACACAGCTAAGTTTGAGGACATTTCTTCTGGGCACATTTGAAGACTTCATTAATGTTTTTCAGATCCACAGCAAAAGTGGACATTCCTGTCATTAATTCCTTTCCTAAATGCTGAGAAAAATTCTCATTTACATTGAAACTGCTTTACACTCCGCAGGCACAGAGACTGGTGCTGAAAAGATCATAAGCACTAGACCTTTGCCTATCTTAAAGTGGATTGCTACAAGCAAAGACAGAAGTGCCAATGTGTCTATCTCACTCTGCTTTCATGAAGTATCACATGAGAAGATTATGGATACTGAGCACTAAATTTAAGTTACTAAATTGAGCACAGCGTACAATTTTTGGCATCTTGCCTTCTTTTTATCATAAAGAAAAGCAAATCCACCTCTCTAGGATCTCTGCACAGGGTAAGAACACCAGATCGTTGCAATTTTGTGATCTAAACAAAATGAGTCCAAACACAATGTCACACTTGAGAACTTGCTTTCAGCAGGCTCTAAAATTTAATCAGTCGCAGCTGAAGGAAATGCCCTATAGCTCAGGACAGTGTTGTCACACAGCTCTTGCTGTTCCTGTTAACAATGCAATCCATGGTTGGTGCAGACCCTGCACTGAAGCACAGCGCTGTCTCCCAGCTGCTGACACTCCAACCAGCATTTGCTGTGGCTGAGAGGGAAGGAGGGTGCACCGGTTTTATTCTACAGCTTGTAGAAGCAGGCAAACTGTCTTCTACTGTGAAGGTCACACAAGAATATGTTGGGAAAGTTCTACAGTATTCCAGATTTTTACGATGCTATAACGAAGTCATTGGTGTCTTCAGTAAAAGGCAGCTAGAGGGATCACCTTTTGGACCAACACACTTCAGAAGTGCTTTCCAAATTGCAAACACCACAGTAAAACACGGGCTTTAGGGAAAAGGCATAAAACACCTTTGCCATCTCGTTATCAAGTAGTCACTTGAAATATAGTTTCAGAACTTAGCAGGAATATAAAAATAAACTTGATGAGAACCTAGATCTAAGGTTCCAAACTCCTTGCAAGGCTTTTGAAAGAATGGGAAGAAGACCTATTTCCTTTTATGCTTTCCAACATGCTTCACTGAATTCAAAAGAAAAACCAAAAGGTTGTGGAAAGAGAAAATGACTATACATGGAGTAAGAGTATCATAGCTTCTCAGCTGCCTCATCACAAGGGTTACAAGTGTGGGATCCAGTGTTTCCCATAGTCCAAAATAGGCACTTAGGCCTGTACTGCAGGCAAAAATGGCTACCTAACAGACCCAGATGTGCACTGAAATAAAATAAGAGTTTTTCCCATCCTAGTAACAGGCATCAAATAGTGCAGCGTGCTGGCTTACCCCAGGACTGTCCTGGTTGTCATTAAGCTCTGAAAGCTTAGTGCTGGATTTCTGCCGTTTTGACTTATTCCTTTCACTAAGGTATCCGGAGCTGGTGTCTTGTAATTTTTCTACATCTTGAGCAGCTAGAATACAATCTTCAAGACTGCTGAATCCAGAGGGAATGTTTTCTTTGTTGACAACTTCCCTAAAAAGAAAAGGGACGTTAAAACAAGAGGTTGTTTAAAACACTCTCTTGCTACATTTACGGTAGCAATAGAAAACTACATCATGCTGACTTGGTGCAGTTCCAGCAACATCATCTATTCCCTATAAAACCAGTATCTCTGGTTCTTCCCAATGCAGCCAAAAACACACACTGTGCAATGCTAAATCCCACTGAGGAGCAAAAGCTACGTGTATACACCTCAGGTGAGGAAGCTGTGAGGATCAGTGCTTGGGATTTGATTCACTTCCCACTAAACCCAACACACAGAAGCCTTCACATGGAAGCTGGACTGGCCCCTGGCTGCCTGTGGCATTTTTATAGAGAGTATGAAGCACATTTTCCTTTGAGACACGTGCTTTTAATTTAGAAAAGTGATTCACAGCTGCGGCCGAGGATCTCCTTCGGTGCATGACACGGCATAATTGGCCCTCTTACTCATAACTCTCAAATGCAAGAGCAAGACTGTGGTGCTTTAGCCAAATGCTTGATTTCTATTTGGGAATTACACAAAACATAAAACGGAATGTATCTCTGCAATGGCAACACAACTGCTGGGACAGAGGACTGTTTTGCTATGTTGGGAAGCAAATGGGATGGCCAGCCCTAAGTCATCACATGATGCACTCGCTGGGACTCTCTGGGCTTGCAGGGTTTGTGCACGTTTACCAGAAACCTGGCATATGGGTTATCTTGCCCTGTTGGATCCCTCAGCAGGCAGTTTTCCATTTACCACTTGTTTAGTAGTCTTCCCTCTACTCTGTCCACAAGTGAAGATGCACATATATATCACTACACCATGGAAACAGGAGGAACACAAGGTGTCTCATTACCCTGCCAGAGGCTAAAGGCAGCTTGCTTACACTCAACAATGAAACTGGAACATTTGACAGTGCTGTGCAACTCCAAAGCCGGCTTTCATGAACAGCAGAATTCATCTAGACTTGACTGGTGTGATAAGAAACCAGTTACTCTGCAGTATCTGGACAGTGTCAGCATGGCAAGTATTCAGAACAAAAACAAAACTAGAAGGTTCCAGTGACTTTCTAGATCGCAGATCTCTAGGTTTTGTTGGTAGAAAAGAGATTCAAAGAGGTATGATAATTGTCAGACTAAACTTCTAAGATAACACATTTGCCTTTGTGGAAGCTTTTACAAACTCCTCAGCAGACCAATTACACATACAGGGCCTGTAGATCACGTAATCTTCAAAGCCTGGGAGTTCACCTATGTGATTTTGTGATAAACACTCTTCCTGCCTGCAGTCCCATTTTGTGACGTTACAAATCCTCTTGTGATCCATCACAAGGCAAGGAGATGAACTCACTGACAATCAAAACAACAGACATTTTCAAGGTAATTCTCAATTTTGATAATTTACCAGAGAAATCCCAGCAATCTGACCTAAGGGAACCAGGGAAAACAATTTGGACCACAGCCAGCATTCAGAACTTCCAATGTGCTTTAAATCCTCGGCTCCAGCTTTCTGGACTGAGCCTGTGTAACTGTGTCAATCATATCTAGAGGCAGCTCTGTAACACAAGGTTGAAGAAAAGCCCTGCAGTACTATATGCTTCCAAACACGTACACTAGCCAGTCTCTGACCTACTTACCTGAGAAGCCTGTCAGCGGGGCTACTTAACAAGAAAAACTGCTTTAGAGCTGCTGCCAGATACTTTGGTGACTTGCAAGTGCCAGTTTCCCAGGCCACCTTTACAGTGTATTTTGATTCACTACGAAAATGGCACCTTTCTTTCTTTCTTTTTATTTTTTTTTGGTAACTACAGATTTTTTGCACAACAGTAGCATGGACACCGTTTGGGAAATGCCACAGATACAACGTTAACATGACATACTGATGGCTATGCACCTGCATAAAACTAGCTTCATACAGGAAGGTACAGATCCAAGAGAATGTGGGGAATTCAGCACCCAGGAAACAACAACAGGAGACTAGATGTTTATTTTGGAATTAACTTCAAATCCTAGCAATCCAATACTGCAGTGAGGCATACACTCTTTACAAGAACTAGTGCTGTGTTACAGATAGACAGATGGGTGAGCACTGATTAGAGCATGGCCTCGCAAAGTCTGTAGTTACAGTTTCTCAAATACAGCTATGCCTTGTGTAACAAGTTTGTTAAGGCTGTGGTGGCAATACATTTGTACCATACAATATATGTCACAACTAGAGGAGTGTGAATGGAAAAATAGGTATTATCTTTACTCTCTGACAGACATTTAATGAAATTCACCACTAAATCACGTTTAAACTTTGCATAATAGGCTGGATAAAAAAAAAAATCTTAAATTCTGATTAATCAAAAGGAAGATTTTTCTAATTTCAGACAAACTCCCAAGTCTCCTCACTAAACCCAAACACAAGCTGTGCCTCCACACATGAAAGAGGAACTTAATCTCGTTTTTGAAGACATTCCGAATTCAGAAAAGCAGCTGAGCCCAATGTTTTTATCTAAAAAAAGTTACAGGCAGCAGAGCCAACTGCTTGAGAATTTCCACTAATGCAACAACTACTGTAAGTAACCAATTCCAAATACTGTAATTAAAAACTTGACAGCATAACCCCCTAGATTCTTATCATGCTTTGCCCCACTCCATGATCTCTAATAAACCCTAAATTTCCCAGCTCTAATTGATGCAATGGAGCTCTGCACAGGCACTGCAGTCTGCTTTGCACTTTCAACTCAGGGCAAAGGTCAGTGCCTTGCATAACAGAACGTAGCATTGCCTTGAGAAGAAGACATGACTGGGGTAGACTTAAATATACTTTCCAAAACAAAGAAATCAGTCTCATACATGTCTCTGTTTCTCCGGGCTTCCTCCTGCTCTTTGTGGTGTCGCCTCCTCTGCCTGGCAGACACATTAGAAGAGGCTGAAGATGTCCCGGATTCAGAGTCCTCTGAACTCTGGCCGCCTGAGCCATGAACATCAAAGAGATGCTGCTCCACGGCTGAGCGGATTGTCTTCTCTAAATACCTGTCAAGCCGAAAAATAAGGTCAATAGAGCTCAAAGACTTTGTGGAGCTCCCTCTCTGCAGCAATAAATAAAACAAGGGTATCTGTGGGTTATGTTTTCTTAGGATGGCAAAGCAGCACAAAATGTTCTAGCGCTACGACACAGGCAAAGAGCAAAGCCAAAATCTTCAGATACCCTCTGGTTCAAGTCCCTCAGAATAGCTGAGCCTTCCCAATTAATACTGCTCTTTTTATTTCTAGAGATGTCTGAAATTTCAGTAAAACAGCTAATTTTACTTACTGCAGCTACAGACATTGGTGCCTAACTTTCATTCTCCACTTAAAAGTCCCTGCTCTGACAAAATTGCATTTGGTATCCAGCCATGCTGACAGCGGTCCAGTCTGTTGTGCAACACAAGTTCAGTAAAGCAATGGACCACCTGCAAGAAGATGATTCATTGCTGTCTCACAGAGGGATGACAATATGCCAACAGTAGCTCACTACAAACTCCTCACATGCACTGTGATCAAGCATGGGTTTTGTTTGGAGTTCATGCTGTTTCCACACACTCTTGGACCACATTCTTGTGTATCCACAGCCACCCTGACACTGCTGTGAGACCACCCTCAGACCCACTGGCAGTAAGAGGGCTCCACACAAGCCACCACAAGGGAGCCCCTGCAGTTGCAGTGGTTAAAGATGTGGGACTACCTGGACTTTCAACACAACCAAACCTTCATTTCGGTACTGCCATTCTCTTATAGCATTTCCTTCCTTCATCAGAGGAAGCTCTTACGAGAAATTTTTTTTTTCAAAGAGATTATATGGAAACACATTTTTGTACACACCTCCATCCTGTCTCTGTTTCTTGCAATGCTTTAAGCAGACTAGTTTTTCAAACATGCACGTCCAAAGTCCATGTATAGCTTCTACTGGTTTTTCCATAATTAAAATGTTATTTTAGGATTTGCTGGTTAATTTTCAACTCAGTAGCTGCAGTATGGGAACCTGTGCTTGAGCTGGCTTCTCCTTTACAAAAGCTGTGCTAAGTTGCTATACCTGAAAGCCTGCTGAGACTGCAGTTCCTGGAAAAGTCAGAAGACCTCAGTAACTGCAAAACCCCAGATGGTTTAACTAGGCAAGTATGTCTGTATTTCACTATTGACAAAGATCAGTTCTGCAAACCCATCAGCCACTGGGAATTTCCAGCTCCAGCAAAGCTAACTCACTTTAGTTCTGACCCTCCCAGTTACAGCAGTAGGGTCAAGTCACGTCCTCTGCTGGGATGCAACAGGGAGCAAACAAGAGCAAGAGGATGACACAGTGCGAAGAGCTTCTTGAAATACGCAAGTTCTGCCTAAGCAAAACATCACAGGCACAGTGAGCAAAGAACCAAGGGCCTGAGAAGTTTTCAAAAGGAAGTGATTTATTATCATTGCAGAAGAACTGCTTTGGGAAACACTGCCTGCTTTTTGTTTATGCAAGAACAACTCTTAAAGAGAAATCAAAGAACAACCAGCAATACTTAAAAAAGCTCCAAGAAAGATAGCTACAAAATTGTAAAAGACACTTACTCTCCTGTAGCAGGAACGTTGCTACTGACTTGTGATACATGGGCACTGTATAAAAGAAAAAAAGAGAAGATAGTTAGATCTTATTACCAAAATAATGTCTTAAAACCTCTTGCTCTTTGCTATGCTGAGATTTAAATGTCTGAGCTGTCTCAACAACAATTGCATACACACGCCACAGGTTTTCCCCTCAAGGAATTTTCACTCCCACTGTGACGTGGCACATTTTGACAAGTCAGTATCCTCAACAATTAATTTCCCCATCATTTTCATGCAATAGGCAAAGGTCTAACAACAAGTGTTTCAACCTCAACACGTTACAGATTTTGTGTTTTCTTCTGGGCTTTCTGCTGATGACGTTTTAGCCTCATCACAAAAGTCTTTGCCTTTTGAAGCTGACTTGAAAATGTATACACTTAATATTTAACTGCTCTCACTGTTTAACTATTCTCTCTTTGAATATGCTCAAAGAACATATTCATATTCTTTGCTTCACATTTTAAAAAATAAAATCTATGCACCCTTTTCTCCCTTTTACCTCAGTCTGTTATCAGGCTCAGGAAGAGCTGACACAAACGTAGGTGTTATCGCTTGCTGTTCAAAGCCCTTCTGAACAAGCTGACCTGGCACAGATGTCACTGCTTTCTTCCCTCTGCCAAGCTGAGTCCCATCCTGCCCCTTTTTCAGCCACTGACTCAGCTGACTCGGCCTTGTAGATAAGGTGACACTGCCTATTCATCCCTCCTGCAACCTCCCTTAAGTCAGTCAAATAAGGTACAGGCCTAGGGGTTGCATTTCAAATTATCCCTGTATCAGCAGAGTACAAGTGGCAGATAAATCCCAGTAAAACGTGGTCAGGGTGCAAAAGCCAGGCTGGATGCAAGATGTGCTTCCTGCCAAAATAACCATTCATTGCTTTCAGACATTACCAGTTTCTCTTAAAATAGTTCAATTGCAGAACTGTCAACAGCTGATTTGCCCTCGCTACCCAAAGGTTTCCTCTCTGCCTCCCTCGAATACTTTGCACTTCACTGTATGGGGCTAGAGCTATCTAAGAAGCTGCAGCACTCTCAGATAACCACTCTGTGGCTTTACTGGGTTTGAGTGTCACTTGGGCAGAAGGCAGGCAACAGAGGAAGAGAAGGGTAAATAAGGGGCCACTACAACAGCTAATTTAACAAAACCAACTGCACCAGCGTGACTCCAGTGTAGTGAGTTACAAACCCCACAAACACCCAGCTGCAAATTACACTCGCAGTGTGCTTCAGGCTGAGCCAGTGTGTTCACTAGGGGTCTAACCACACACACATCCTTTCCAGTCCCAGCTTCACTCAGCACTACTCTCAAGTCCCAGCACAGGTCACCGGAGTGGTGGCACACCAGGAAAGCAGTCATGGACTTGCCAGTGTGTCCCACATTACCTGCACAGGACCTGAGCAGTTGTGTCATTCAGATAATTTCATGAAGACATACAAACAACTATTACTGTACCTATTATTACAGATAAAATATCTGCATAAGGGAAACAAAATTTGCAAGATCACCCTCTTCCCACATCTAACATCTTGACTGTTAACTACAGGATGGCTTCAGAATTTGAAGTGCACACTTCAAGCACCCCACTTGCTTTCCGGTTTGCTTACAGGAACTATGCGGCGTCTTCCCAGCCCAAAACTGTTTTTTAAGACTGGTCTCCCATGGCAGAAGTATTAGCAAGTAAGGTGCTAGTGTGGTAGGCTAACCCACATTATAAGATACAATTCATGTGCTTGCTACAGCTCCTACACCCATGGCAGTAGGTTAACACTGTACCACCTTTCTGTAATATTTATATGCACGCCAAACTGAGTGGGGTTGTCTTTCATATCACACTTCTCTGTTTTCACACCAGGAAAGTGGTAGTGGAGAGAAAGAAGGGATTGTTTAGATTTTAGCTTTTTAAAAACATCCCTAGGATGTAGCTTTATCTACCAATAAAAATTTTTCTAACACCTCAGTACATCCTGGAGTTGTCTAATTCACAGTTAATCGTGTGCTTTACTAACACCAATTCAGTTGTAAGTACATTAACCCGAGTAATTTGTAACAATGCATAACAATTAATTTACTGTATCTAGAAAAGCCCTATTCAGACAATACAGATTCTATAGGAAAGACAGTAGCATGGTGATTTTCAAACTACTGACAAATAACAAGGAAGTACATATATATTACATGCCAGCTGAGTGGATCACTACAAAATGAAGCTTTGACATTCTGATTTTATTGTACTGAATCCAAGTTTATCCTTAGCTCTGTGATAACTCAATGATCTTTTATTAGCCCCCTCTCAATAAGACAGAGATTTTTAAATCAGACTTCTTCTAGATACACTAACTTCCTTTTAATTCCACAGCTGGTAACTTTTCTGCTTATTTCATTTTGAAGCTTAATTTGAATGCACTGCTAAATTGCTTTACTTACTCTCCACCAACCTTTCTTACACCAAGGAAGTTCACATCCAAAACAAACGGTGGAGGGGAGAGAGTTACACAGTGGTTTTAGGATTCGAGCCTGCTGCGGGACAGAACAGGAGGTGCACGAGCACGTTGGCAAATCCAGGCAAAGACACGGCCCTGTGAGGATTTCAGAGCCCAGAAAAGCAACCAGGCAGGCAGGGTGTATCCTGCGGGGTTTTCCAAACTTCTTGGGTGGCAGAAGACACTCTGCTGTTGGATTTACACGGAGCAGGCAGGGCAAGCCGTGCCTAGAAGAGCCCTCTTGGCATGCCAGCCTGTGCAGGCATCCGGACAATGGGAACTCATGTTCTGCTTCAGTTAATTATTTTCTCCTCACATCTGCTCCATTTCACTGATATGTATGGTCAATTATCTCTGCAGCTAGATTATCTTTATTAGATTATGCAGCTGCTGTTGCAGAGCATGCTGAGAAATACTGACTTTTGACAGAAATTACAGGTTCTTCTCAGGTGGCAGAAGGCAGCAGGACAGTTTCCCAGTGCTGGGGGACTTTTACTTTCAGAAAGCAAGCGAGAAAACCTGCATCAAAGCACACAACTGTTTTAAGTGCTATGAACTTTTGAACTTGTTTCTTATGACCCTCATGCTTTTCCTTTTGGGAAGTCTGACCTCTAGCACTTCCCAGTTTTGTCTAACTTGTTTACCCAAGTCTTTTGCTCACTTTCAGAGGTGCTCCGTCAGCTCTAGGTAATGTCTTACTTCATACGTAAGGTAAACTCTTACTGCATGGCCTCCTTTCTTCTGTTTCAGCCTCAAAGATGAGATGGTGGTATTTTCCATCACCATTAAATCTCACCTGCCCCCCTAACTAGTACTCTCTAAGTTTAAAAGATGCGCACAAGAGTGAGAATTCTCTCATGCAATGCCTGCACCTTGTTTAGTCTGTGTTGGGCATTTTGTGATAGCAGACAAATAACTGAGCCGGATATCGAAGCCCCTTCTCCTGATTTCTTTCATTCAAGCCACTACTGAGCAAAATATCTTACCATCCAGGTAAAAAGAACAAAGAAGAAACATCAGACAGAGCAAACAAGCGAACTGACATACTGGCATAGTATTTTCCCAGACTGGGTTTTCATTTATGAAGTCATTTAATTAATTCCTGACAATACTTAATGGCCTAATTCATAAGCTATACTTGCAATCCGGTACTAAAGACACTTGCTGAGAGGTATTTACAGTCCATCTGCTTTATTCAGGCAGCAAAGGTGGGTTTTGTTCCTGTTTTCGGTTTTTTAAAAGTCGAGCACAACAGTAAAAAAGCCTTAATAGATGCAAAAACTTTTTACCATCTTGCTATTCCAGCAAAGTTGAGGATGTTTAAATGGCTTTGACATAACAGATGGGAATTCCAGAATTCCTCCCAAATATATTATTTCAATCCATGACCTAGGAAGTTCCTATTCATATGTGTTTATACAGTCTAAATGCTATCCACTCTCCACACTGTGACATGCAATACTGCAAACTCACGTGGGACCCATTTTAAGACAACTACTTTATTTGACACACTTTCACCAAAGACAAGGGTTGTGATGGCATAGAAGATGTGAAAATAATGAGTTTAAAAATAAAAGGGGTGTGCTCTTACCTACTGGGATGTACCATCACACAAAGGACACACTTTGATTATTTTCTCAGCACCTTCACAAGCTCAGATCAAATTATCCTTCCTCTAAACGTGGTAAATTATGTTTCACACTACCTTGTTACTACACAGAAAACTAACCCCATTAAAAGCAACTTTCTTCAGGATTCCTAATGTTTTTCACTTGCACATCCTTTATGATGGATGCACACTGACACCTACTGCTTGGAGCAGAGACAACCCTGTAGGGGATTCATAAAGGCTACATGATTCAGCTTGATGAATTTGCATGGCTGTGTCTATGCAGGCTCCTCTGCTGAGCAGGGAAATAATCTTCAGGGAGCCTCAGACCTGCAAGGCAGCCGGGCATCCAGAGCAGGGGCACCCAGTGGCCTGGTATTTCCTTTCAGCCAGTGCTGGTGTGATGGACATGAGTGGGCATCACATAATATAATCATGATTTGAGGTGGGGCCCAGCACTGCTGTGGACTTTATGGCACATCCCATAGGGGAAGAAGTGTCCAGTGGGAAGGTGGCCAGGCAAATTTCTGAGCAGGTGTGAAATTCAGAGCAAAGTTTTCCAGTTTCTTCAGGAAACTGACCTGAGAACAAACAGCATAAAACATCTTACCCAACAAACTTCAGGCTAAAAATACCTGACCTACGTTATTTAAAAACAATTGTCTCAAATAAAAACTGTTAAAAGGAAAACCCGCCAGCTGTACTGAATAATGCCCACAGGAACACTTCTAGGAAAAGAACCAGGCAAAACTGTCCAATATCTTGCCCTGCACTCGTGGGTATTTAATGCAATCTTTAGCACTGCTTGTGATGTCAAGTCTCATTGCAATTTCAGTCTAATGCTCCACATGTTAACAAGGAAACTCCACACTGGAAAGCTTTTGCTTTTCTCCCCTGTAATATCAGCCTGGCGTATCTCAGGACGTACCCATCAGGGAGCTCCTCTGAAAGCATCTCATGACTAACGTCACAGCTAAGGCACATACGCCAGCACAAAGCATGCCTGAAGATTCCCTGTCTTCTGAAAACTCATTGCACACGTGGAGTGGAATTGTGCTTACAGGCATTTGCCGCTGCCAGATGCTGCTTCATTACCTGAAACTGCCGAGTGTTTCTCAGCACTGATTACTCAACACAGCTGGCAGTCACAGTCTCACTACAGAATTATGCACGGGGCAGTACTATGCACTTTTTAACAGTCTCAACTCCCTTTGCCACAAGGTTTTGTTACAAAAGGTTTCGGAATGCAAACGCCCTTCAGGCACGACTCCCTGGAACAATCAATCACACAAGGCTTTCCTCTTCTTTCAACAGTATAGAAATGTTGTTGCCTAGTACTGAGCACAGCTGAGCCAACAAATTTTCTAATCAAGCACTACAGAGAGGGAGAGGATAACCCTGGCCAGTAGCAGGTGAATGGAATCAAACCCCAGGTCTCTCAAACTGGTTAAGATGACCTCATCCTTATTATTCCCAATAAAAGAAGGCTCTAGCTACAAAATTAATGATTTTCTGCCCAAGTATATTCATAAACTATTTGTACACATTCTCTCTCGCATCAGTATTGTCATTTAACATACACGTCTTTCCCCCTCTGTCTAAAACTCAGGGGGAATATGTGTATCCTGGTTCATTTCTTATGGTAACTAGGACCTCCATGCCCTTTTCTCCATCTTTTAACAGTCCTCCCATTTCTTTAATCATTTTCACAAACCTAAAGCCACTGGAACATGAGTGACTTGAAACTGCGTAAGGTCTCACCTGTCTCTTTTACAAGGGTAGCCATACTCCTTCTAAGTATACTGAAAAGACTCTCCTTATATATCCACTGTCATGTGATTACTTCAACTGGAGTATTTTCATCTCATGCCTCCCTTCCATCCCTCCATGAACAAGTACACTCACGTCCTTTTTTTCCCCTGGCATTTCCAAATGTGAGGAACTCCCCTTTCATTGCAAAGAATTTCATTATTAGACCTGAGGTATATGACTTTATTACTTATGTTATTATTTTTTATAGTATGTATCATAAATTTGATGCTTATCCTTATAAATATATAGAAATATCTTACATACATATATATATATCTATACATCTCACTCTATATAATATCTCACTGTCATATATTTTCTCCCAGAGGACACCTCCAACCCTTTCACCCCTGCTATAAGCTCAATTACTGAACATGATTCGATTTTATTATGCTAGTGGCTATTAAGGAAAAGAAGTTCATGACACTTAAGGAGCTTCAGCAGCAATCCCCTTCCTCTCCTACCAGCAATATCTATAGGTGTCACCCCCTCCCTACCCATCTTTAAGTTCTAGTACTCATGTCCACTTTTTCCATATAGATGGCATGATATAAAACACTTTGCTGACATCAGATAGATTAGGTATACTCCTTCCTTTCTCCGGGAAGTCTTTTAAAAATAACGTAGATGTACTGGTGTTACTGGAGAACTCTTTACAAACCCATGTCACATTTTGTCTCATTTATCGCTTACTCTCATGCTGTTAAAGACTGTTTATTCCCTTACAAAGTAGCAGTGAGGATAAAATCTTGACTTTCCTAACATCTAAGGAAAAAAAAAACCAACCAACAAATCCCCAACCCTAAATCAGTGTCATTTTAAGAAATAAGTGTATTTTTTGGTGGCATTCTGACAGTTCTGACTTAAAAGTTAAGGCCTTCAGCGTTTGTCTTATTGTTAAAAATAGCAACCAGGGTTACATCTCCATTGTTAGCTGGCACGATACAGCACTGAATAATCAAGTCTCTGATTTGATCCTACTAAAACTGATTTACAGAGGGTGTGCTGGTTTTGGCTGGGGTAGAGTTAATTTTTCTTCCCAGGGCCTGGTATGGGGCTGTGTTTTGGATTTGTGCTGAACACAAGGTTGATAACATAGAGATGTTTGTGTCATTGCTGAGCAGGGCTCACACACAGCCAAGGCCTTTTCTGGGTTTTATGGTGGCAGGGAATTTAGGGGTGCATGGGAGGTTGGGAGGAGACACAGCCAGGCCAGGTGACCCAAACTGACCAAAAGGATATTCCAGACCATGTAGCATCATGCTCGGTATATAAAGTGGGGGGAAGATGGAGGAAGGGAGGACATTTGGAGTGATGGCATCTGTCTTCCCAAGTCACCATTACACATGACAGGGCCCTGTTCTCTGGAGATGGCTGAACCCTGCCTGCCCATGGGAAGCACTGAATTAATTCCTTGTTCTGCTTTGCTTGTGTGCATGGATCTTTCATATTAACCTGTCTTTATCTCGGCCCATGAGTTTTCCAGCTCTTACCATTCCAGCTCTCTACCAAATCCTGCTGGTGGGGAAGTGAGCAAAGCAGCTGGTTGCTGGCTGGGGTTAAGCCACGACAGAGGGACACAATGTTCCTTCTGTCTGGCAAAAGCCAAGTATTATGCAGCGTTTGGAAGCTAAAGAGCTCTTGTTCCCACTTACTTAACTTGTTGTATAATTATCTATATGGAACTACTGCATAAACACAGCAGTGACTGCTCTGTACCCAAACATTCATGATTCACTCGAAAGGATTACTTGAACAGTATTTCAAACTATGTAAGTGTGGCTGGTAGCAATAGAAATAGATTTGACCATCAGACAGCTAAAGCAGACAGTCTCCCCTTCCCTGCCCATGGTGTGAAATGCAATTCCTACATATGTCATGCACAGCCTCTGGGGCAACAATTAGAACATTCAAAGTTACACAGAAAACACTGACCACCCACTCAAGTTCTCAGTTGTTGAAGCACCAGGAGTCGTCCAGCCAGCACCAGCTCTCCTGCCAAATTAACTGCACTTGGCAACTGACCTCAGGAGGACACATTTCCGATGTGTTATAAACAGAAGCAAGACTTACAAGCTGTTCCCTTTATTTACAAGTAACTGTATCCCAGCAATGTTACAAAAGACACAAGCTTGGCAAGAAGCCTGTGTGTCAAGGTGTGCTGCTCCCTTTACTCCCACCAGCCATTTCTTCACTTCCCAGCTTTGTGTTTATTCCTGACTGTTCCCTTCCTATTTGCAAGACGGATTCCCATGTAAACCCATCCCTTCATTTCAGTGGACACACTCATTCTCTGTTCTCCCCCCTAATAAGCCTACATCTCTATTTAAGATGTTCAAACTCGCTCCCTTCCTCTCAGAAATGTCCTTTGGTATCAGTTTGCTCAGGTCCATTCCTTGCTCCCCATCTCCTTGGTGATCTTGACAAGGTCAGCCAAAGAGAATCTCCTTCATGGATCATTTTTCTATAATCCAGGAAAGGGCTTGGAAGGACAGTTTTGAGCAGTAAGACAGGTGGAAATGTAATGAAAGCCAAAAATCATTTGAAGGGCACACTTAGCCAGAAAGGCAAACAAAGGGGCGGACAATTTTTAATGGAAAGACAGGATGAAGAACTAAACTAGGGAAAATTTGAGACAGGGGAATGTATGTCTGCAGCTACAAAATAATCTCCTGAAGGAAAAGGCAGAATCTCCTTGGACAATCTGGAGCTTCTGAGGCACAGACTGGGCAACATCTGCACAAATTGATTGCAGTGAATGACGGTGCATCAACAGGAAGGCAGACAGGATTACACAACCAGGCTAGTCCATGAACAATTCCCTGACACACATTTCTGCACTGTGTGTGTTAACTGCACTCTTTCTATGCTTCATGCTAGAAAAATTCTTTAAGAAAAAACCCAAGCTACAAAGACAAACAGGAATATATGTCAGAGATTAACAAATTTCAGACATCACTGTAAGAATTCCAATTATCACCATTCTCCCATAAAGCACCACTGGGATTTCTTTTTATTTGTTTAAACTCTGTAGAGATCAAAGAACCCAATTATAATATCTGGCCCTTCCTTCTCTGCAGCCCTTCGTTGTTAATTGCTCTGGCTCCTGTTCTTCCACTAAGTATAAATGAAAGCACTGGAACTGAGCCTGCTACTGAAGCAAGCAGAGCAAACTTTCACTGATGTCAACTGAATTAGACCCCTTTTACAAGCAGTGACTTTGCTCTCCAGTTGGCAAAACAAGAAACAATTTGTTCAAATGCAGCATGAGCACCATTCCCTCCAGTGAGGCTTGCTGGGTACCCAGGCATTCTCCTGCTTTTCTAGGCAGCAGCAGGGAAACAGCTGCTGGATGGGCTGCTGACTCACCATCTGGTTCCTGGTTTCTTTCTGAGCAGCACATGCTGCCAGTTCCTCAAATCCTGTAGCAAAAATCTCTCCTGTGCCTGCAGATAAGCTACTCAGGCATCTAAGCTACATAACAAACCATACAAAAGAGGAAACCCATGTCCATCTTGTAATAAAGACCTTAAACCCTGGGCCTCCTCTCTTAAATACAAAAGAATCGCGACAGAGATGGTATCTACAAAGACTCATCCCACTAACTGCACAATAATTACAAATGTAAAATTAATCCTCACTTTGATTACAGTCTGTTCAGTACTTCTGAACCCCTCCCCACATTTCATTCCAACAACAAGTCAATCCCACACAGAATAATAAATGAAAACAACTGAGTAAATACCTCACATAGAACGGTGACATAGGCCGCTCATCTTCTTGGGAGCTAAAAACAAAATAAAACATATTTTTTAAGTTAGTATGCAGCTCTGTCTTGTATTTGCAACTCAAGATACTTGCTCTTAAAAAGCAGAGATCACAAAAATGAAATTGCACCCGTTACAGAGGTAACATTTAAGTCTATTTTGTCCTCTGGTTGACGCATGGAAGAAAGCTTTAAGTTACTTTCCTTAAATCCTGGCAATCCAACTCATTTCTCAATGTCCACAAACGTGGCATAACAGATCTCTTGCTAGACAGCCAGGAGTCATTCTGACTCTGCAGCAGTGCTAGGGCTATTCCCATAGCAACAATAAAGCATCTTGCCAGGAAAAACCAAGAGAGTCCTTTGCTGTCTGCTGCTCCAGAATTAAACAATCTGCCTATTAAAGCCAAATTTGAGAAAAAACGCAAATGACATCTTGAGTAACCAAAGAAATGGCCATGGCCATAGGTGTATGCATGAGGCTGCCTATTCTACAGTTTTATTACTCTTGTGGAAAGTTTATTTGAATGAAATTTCTGTATGCTTGAGACCAGGGATTGCCACTAGCTGGCATGAAGGTCCCCTGACAAAACGTTTAGCTGTGTTTTAGTTGCGCACTGGCCTGGCCCCAGCCTAACTATCTGGTAAGTGACTGACCAGCCCTGATCCAGCTCATTGTGCCTGTGCTGGCACAAGGGTAAGAATGAGCTGGGACACAGAATCACACATTATCCATTGAATTTTGAAGGATTTTATTTATTGGCTTATAAAAGCTGCTCTGAGCACTCAATAAAGGGGAAAGGACCATCTCTGTAGGATTTGCATCTAGGAAATCAAGTACTCAGGTATCTTCTGCAGCTTCCATTGGAGCCAGCATAAGGTTCCCTCAGCAAGATGAGCTGAAACTAGCCTGCAGCCAGGTAAGCACCCTGCCCTCACACTGTACAGAGTCAGAAGCACATTTAACCATGGCTTATTTCCAACCCAGCCAATGTTATAACTGATCCACAAACATTAACACTAAATTCACTGGGGAGGCCAGAGCATGGGGGAGGAGGCAGCATGCAAGGGAGTCAAAAAAGCAGACAGACAGATAAGCAAGCCAGTGCTCCAGAGAAAAAAATCCCAGAGATCTGACCCCTCAACTAGAACACGGAAAAATTCATAAACGGACAGCTACAGAAAAGACCTTAAAGCACATCATGTGGGAAACCCAAAATACTGATTTGAGGGTAATACCAAATACCACAGACCGGAAGGAAGAGAAACTGCCTCTGAAATTGGTGTGGTCTGCCAAAACTTCATCACCTCTGTAAGGCAACAGTGACTGGACAGCTTTCAGCAGCTTCCCAAGAAGAAAGGGAGCACAGCTGCTACTGGAAACTTTGCTGCCACTTCCACAAGCCCATCTTCAGTAGCCTGAACAAGCTACAGTTCTCAGAGCCGCCGCTGCTCCCAGAGCCAGGCAGGACACAGAGCGGGGCACAGTGGGTGGAGAGTGCCTGCCTGTGAACTGAGGCTAACAGCACCTGAAGAGCCTTTTTGAGAAACTGCTACGGCTTTGAGACTGCCTAGAAAAAGTTGAAACAAGGAAATGCCCATTACTGCCTTTCCCTGAAGACAACCTGCAACAAAGGCATGGGTAAGAACTTCTGCCAGGTAAGGCTCTCTCCCCTGATGGCATGCAGTCTCCCAGCCTGCATGCATGCTATCACTTTATTTAGCACTTACAGAATATACATATTTTAAAGTGTAAAGAAAGTACTTTAAATCACAAAACTGCTGGTGAAGTTTTCTGCTATGTTCAGTTCACAGCAGTAATAGCTGTACTTGTAATCTCAATGCAGACAAGTCCAAGTAGTGGACAGAAAACATGAAAAATCTTCTCTCACATAAATGAAAGTTCACAGTGCCATCAAGATTTCTGTGCATCAACACAGCTTCAAATGACAACACCAAACGCTGCTTTATGTACAAGTGGCAGTTACCAAAGCCACGCCAAAGAAGCTTTCTTTTAATCATACATGCCCCTCATTTCAAGGTTTGTAATTAACTTCCAAATCAAAGAAGCACAACCATACTGAAAAAGTCCAAATAATCTTTTACATTTACGCTCCCAATATTTGTTTTGACAGAGTGGATGGAAAAGTAGTATTCAGCCGGGACTCTAAATGCTCTTGCGCTTCCTTCCCTTTCTTCCACAGCAAGTGCAACTGGATGCTTCTTAAGTTCAAGCAACTTTCCTAACTGCACAAAAATTTATCCACCCATACAAATGAACTGAGGAGAAACAAATATTTAAGCCCATTAGCTGGGAATGGCAGAGAATGAAGCTCTTGCAGAAGTCAGAAACCAAATATCAGTTTCATTTAGATCACCAATTTCAAGATTTCACATGGTCAATCAACTGCTGATAACTGTGAAAAAACTCTCTTACTCAATGGTGGTTCATAGTTTTACATGTGCAGCAAATCAGCAGTAGCTGAATCTGAAATGGAGACCTACAAGCTAACTAGTATGAAATCCAGACTTTCGAGAAAACCATTAAAATCTTCTAAATTTCTACCTTGCCCAGCAAAGAACTTATCCATTAGATAAACAGGCTTAGCAGTAAATTAAATTTTGGGGTTTTTTTGTTTGGTTGGGGTTTTTTAATCCTCAAAGTTTTGTCCAGCTTTACATGTGCTTTATGTCCAGAAGGCACTAAAAGGATGAAATAACTTTAAAAAAACTGCACTTATTAATTCAACTATCACTGATTACCTGGCCAAGCAGGTGAGTACAAAATGCAGCAGTCTCTTTTTTCTCAGGCATATAAATAGCTCCCCTAAGTCAAGGGATTAAACCAAAATTAATCACTTCCATGAAATACTTGGGAGATTACCTGACAACTTCCTTCTTGCTAAAAACCAAAACAAACACCAGCCAAACTAAAAAAAACAATCAAACCAAAACCAACCAAAAAAAAATACAGCAAACCAAACTTACTCTGTTTCTTTCAGAGGTAAAGAAGTAATATTATGTATGTTTGTGACCACCACTGAGCTAATAAAATTTGTCAGACTGGAAGGAACACCAGTTTAGCCCACCAGTTAGTTTAGCACATTTTGGGATTTTCAGGCACATCCCTCCTCTCTCTGAAGAAGGAAATAGGAAAGCCTGGGTGAAGTCTAACTGTTAAATGATAGATTTCCATTACACAAGGAGAGTTAGCCTTTTTTGCCTCCCTCTTTTGCAACAGGAATGTTACAAGCAACCATTCACCCCTCACATTCTTCAACAGGCAATCATGGTCTTCCTTTTTTTTTTTTTCTCTGACATCTCATAGAACCATAGAATCGCTGAGGGTGAAAAAGACCTCTCAGATCAAGTTCAACGTTTAAATCATCTCGCCCCTCAGGCAGAATAAGAGAGCTGCTGAGCCTGTTGAAGAACACCCATTTAGATGGAAAGTTCCCCATTTATTTATGTGCATAAGGAATACTCCTGTCTCAGCCCTCTCCTCGCTGGCCTGAGCTCCCACCACAGGTCACAGAGTGGCTCAGAGTCCTTCCTTGTTTTATTTGCACTTAATTATCAGCAGTTCTTCTGTCTGAGCTTCCTGGCACTGGAACCTCCGTTACAAAGCTACCGCTGCTTTCCTACTCCACATCTCTTTTCAAAACATAAATGGGACATTTAGTTGACGAATTAAAAAAAAATACTCCGGATTTTAGCTTTGGGGTTTTTTGTTGGTGGTGGTGGTTTTCTTTTTTTTTTTTTTACAATTATGAAAATGTACTTTGACTCATGGGTCAACATTCTGCACTGGAGATGAAGGGCCTAGACATTGGCAGGGTCTTGCTGCTCAGCCAAGGTCATGTTTTCCTAATGCCTTGCCATAGGCTCTGTTTGTTCTGACCTCAAACGTTAGATAAGGGAATGGCTTGCTTTCTATTCTACCACAGAAATTCTCGACTTCAAAAGAAATGTAATTGTTTTTTAGTGAGAATACTTTTTTAATGCAGAAGCAATAGCTGCTTTTACTTTTAATACAATCAAACAAAAAGGCATTGAAAAATTCAGTGGCTTCAAATTACTAACGATATCAAAAGTTAATGCAGGTTTTGGAGAGAGCAGAAGGAAGGCTAAGCTTGGGCGACTTCTTAAAGCTTCAAACTTATCTACTTCTTGTTTTCTTCTCATCATTCAGAACACCTATGCCTCCTTGGATTAAAAGACATACAATTTTTGCAACTACAGAGGATTTTAACAATATTGTTTATTTACTTATTATGCCATTCAACACCAACAACACTAAAAACAGCTTCAAGGAAACACTGATTCTGAGGCCACAACAATAAAAACAGCTTCAAGAAACACTGATTCTGAGGCCACAGTAGTGCTTTTTGCTGAATGTCTCATCTTATTCACAAATTTTTCAGCACTTCTTCACCCGTCCAAGTCGCTTCCCCATAAAATTATTTCGATGTTGCAAAAAATGCAAGACTGAAACAGCTCATGAAAATTTATTGCATGCTTATTTTCTCAATAGAGCTATTTACTCATAGCTTGTGCTTCACAGCAGTGGGTAAAAGGCAATGTTTCTGCAAATGAGAAATAGCAGGCAACACAAGCTTTTGCCTTCAAATAAATCCTTCAAAATAAACTTCCTTCAAATAAATATTGAGGTACATTATGCAAAAGAAAAAAGAATAATACCATCCTTGATGCAAGAGTAACCATAAATTTAATCTAACATCATAACACTGCGGTGATACAATGGTCATCATTACAGTCAGGACCTACCATCAATCCTTGAGCAATGCCACCCTTGCTCTATATCCTTAAACAGAGGGGGAGGAGGGAATGCCATATATGCACTGTTTAAAAAACAAATGCTTAACAGCTGTTTTCCTGTGAGAGTTATTTCCATGCCAACATTTCCATTTTCCCTGAAGAGTAACTTTAATAAGTCAAAGCCATAACATGTTGTTTCAGATATTTATCTCCAGTCTTCACAATAGTTGTGCTTATACCCAACCATGCATACCACTGAAACTTAAGTAAGCTGCTCAGCAAATGAGCCACATGTCAAAATCCAAAGCTGACAACCTAGCTTCTTTATTCTCACATATTCGGCAAAAATATCATACCATGCAAAATATCTCCAATTACTTGCATGGGGGTGAGCTGGTATTGGTTTAAATATTAAACTCCAAAGGATCCCACCATCTTCCCCAAAGCTGTTTCTTCAGCAGTGTTTTTCCTAAAGATCTCTCAACTAAATTACACTGCATAGGCATCTATCCATAAGCATAACTGTGCAGGCTATGCGTGAGGGGGCACTGAGATGGAAGCATGCTACCCGAACAGGAAAAAAAGTACACAGAAGGCTTTTTGCACACCTCCTCCTACTTCAAAGCAACACCAGAGATCAGGGAAGTAGAGGCTATCCCATAGCAAGCTGAAATGAGCAGAACTTCTTGCTGATTAAGTGCTACTGTGAGTTAGAAGCAGATTTTCCATTTATATTAACATACCTGAATATCCTGGAGCCCTTGACAGCATAATTTTGTATAATTATTTTCTACTTACTATCCTCCTAGACTGCAAGTATGTTTATCTTCTTGAAAATGACATCAGTGTTAAAACAGCTCACTTTTGTTGTTTCACTTCTTAAGCTAGTTGGGTCTTATTATGAAAGATGGGGCAGTGTCTTTCCTTTTACATGTGGTTTGGCAATAGCCCTCACTAGGACAAAACTAGAAAATGGCTCAGAAAGAGGCGGAACGAATGTACCAGCCAAAGTCTCACCTCTTCTCAGAATTTAACAGTGAAGTTGCATAACACACACATACCTGTTGCATTATAATGGTGAAGAACTGTTACTAGGTAACCAGCGATTTCAGTTTCAGGATTGTTTGTTAAAAGCTTGCACACTTCAAATAAAGGTATCTGAGAGGCCAGTTTTTATGTAAATATTCATATTTTCTTGCTTAATCAGGTGGACACCCCAGAGACAAACACCAAAGAAAATTTCCACACCAATTTCTTCTTTTAGTTAGAGCCTTCCACGCTCTGTCACACTGTGACAAGACAGAGTACCAAGCTGTGGGTCAAATCTGAGCTTGGAAGACGAAAAATTAACCTAGCATTTTCTAGCAAGCTATGACTTGAGGAAGATGAGAACCACAGGTTTGAATTTCTCTCCATTCTTCCACCAGAAAAAAACCCACCCAAACCCAAAGCAAACAAAGAAAAAATTAGATACAAGTTCTCTCCACCCTCAGAAAGCATACTTCACTTCAGATCCATATTCCAGAATGTACTTCATTAGGGCTTGTCAAGCACTCCCAGTACCTTGGATAAAAAGTGATAGGAAAGTCCAAAAGATCAGACTTATTTACAGTACAACTTCACACATACAAACGTTCACAAATGTGACAGAGAACACAGCAGGCACCCCCCCCACAAAAAA
>VXBT01004292.1:1401746-1463905 GCA_013400235.1 Oriolus oriolus | reverse complement strand
CCCCGGCCCCCGGCCCTGCTCGCCCCACTGGGCTCGGCAGGCACGGGTTAACCAAAAGCGGCTTCTGATGTCCAGTTGGTTCCGGGCCTGCAAGAGATGCTACAAGCTGAGGGCTAATGGCTACAGAACACCTTTCAACAGAAAGACCCCACGAGGTCTTCTGTATCCATTTCAGTAACTATAACCCACCGCCCTTCTTCCTAAAGTTGCTCAGGGTGCAGTGTAGTCTCTCCCCAGCTCCCTCCCCACGGCCGCAGCGGCGCCGGCTCCGCTCCGGGAGGGGCAGGCGCGGTGCCCCGGGCAGGGCGCTCGCCGTGCACCCAGACCCCCGCACAGCCGCACGACACCTTCGTGGGGCTGCTCTGGCTCTACACTCACACTTTCACCGTGTCTAACAGGGTTGGCACAACCTCTTAACTTGATCCCTTCGTGTTGCAGTAGATCCTCCTGCGGTTTGAAAGGCACCCAATTCTGACCCACTGCAAAGAGAACTCTTCTTAATATTTGAACTGAAGAAACAACAGAGCAGAACTCGTGTTCCCAGTGGGCTATCCTCAAGCACTCCTGCTTCTACATCTGTGGCTGCTGAGCAAATACTGCTCTGAAACAACAAATCATACCCATTTTATTGGGTAGAAGTTTGGGGCTGGAAGAGCGGTAGGAAAAAACCCCACAAAAGGGGCGTGTCACTTGCCAAGACATAGCCGCCTTGGAAAATGAACAGCACAAAATCACTAAGGTCTTGCACTGAAACATTTAATGGCTACTGAAGGAGCATACCCAGGGTTTTACTTTTCACCTTCGCAGCTCCTCTGCCCAAAAGGCCTGAAGAATTGCTTTCCATTTCCCCCAGCATTGGACAGAAACACTTCTGCTGCTGCCCTGCCTGTGAACAATGTTAGCACACTGCATACTTTGTGTGATGGGGAAGGGGATGATCCTAATCTGATAAAGGGGCCTAAGAGAACGGATCCTTTCAACACTTTAGGTGGTACAAACATAATGGCACATATCAATCTTCAAAAATTCAAGTCAATATTAAAAGTACCACCCGGTTCAACCCTAGGGAGGGCTACTGCTGGCTTGGGTAAAAGTTGTAGCAGGAGCTTAGTACCTGTATGTTTAAGACTTCCTTAGAGATATAGGTAATGCAAACTAGACATGAGCCACATCAGCTTTCTGGAGAAGCAGCCAACACTCTCAGGTTAGCAGAGGGTATCAGACATCTCACAGGCATGCCCAACGGATCCTGATCTTTGTCAGCAGGAGGCAGGGGCGTTTTCTGTCAAAATCAAGAGCAATGGGCAGCTGCAGCCTCAGAAAGCAGTGGCATGGAGTAGAGACATGGGGGTCAATTGAGACGTGGCTTCGCTTCAGTACCCTGAATTGTTTAATATCTGCTCCTGTCAGCTGGCTGACTGGAAGAAGTGCATTAGTAATGCTTCTGCCCATTGCCTCAGCACAAGCCTGTTCTGCTGTGACAGCCACGCCAGGCACAGCACAGGGCCCCTTTTTAGGGAAGTCAGCAATGCTAAGAAAGCACTCTACTATCATGGATCTGGGCTGCTCTTATCTGTGGCAATTAAATGAGTATCTTGATGACTTCATGTTAAATTAAATGCACCATATGTACTCATAAGCAACTAAAACTAGGAGAGAAAGATTTTACTCTGATACGTAAAACTACTTCAGTATAAAACAAAAGCACTTTGTACCATTTCACAATTCAACAATAAATCAAATTGCCTTTTCCTGGCCAGTCCTTTCTTATACACACACAATTATTCATAGTTTATTACACTTCTATAAACTGAGTTACCATCAGGATGCCATTAAAAAAATTCATTTTCCACATTTAACTAAGGACCCATCTATGTGGGGAAGGAGTCAGGGTTCTCCAGAGCAGCTTGCTGAATAAACAGAAGTGGGCTAACTCAAATAGCTGCTGTACCATGAATTTATACACTAGCTATTCTGTCATAACTTCCATGGGACCTGCTTGTATAAATAAGCTTAAAAGTACTAAGCTCCTTGACAAAGAATTCACTAACAAAAAGAGATGCTGTAATAACCAGAAAGATTCATTTATGGATTAGCATCAGTGAAGCAGGTTAGCTCGTGGCATCATGCTAAAATCAACCAGATGTCAGCTGTAAAGTTGCAGGGCTCCCTGTGCCATCAACACCTTCAGATCCACCTTTTGTTTCTGCTCTCTTCATTTGCAGTCCCCTCAGTGGGTACCAGTTTTCTCCTTTGCATCCTCATATGTCTCTTTTAACATTGCCAAAACCATCGCAACTAAGAAGAGGTACAGGAGCTCAAGTTTCCCTGCACCCACTGGCATGCAACTTTAACAACTGTTGAAAGAAAGGTGACCAAAGTTGAAAAAAATGCTCATTGGTTGTTGCTACCACTGCTGGTTTCCCAAAGTTTTAACTATTTCGAGAGCAGCTGCAGACACTGCAACAAAGATTTTAACATTGGAGAAACGTCGGAGTGAAATTTTAAAAACTCCTTTCAGGGACTGTGGCCAGCCATTGGTAAGAGTGGTAGGACAGGATGCCGGTCACCTTAGTTCAGTTCACACAGTCTCAATGGGCCTTTTGAATCTCTCAACTGCTAAACAAGAACACAAATCTTAATTCTTCACCTCCCCTGTTCATGGGTATGGACCACAAGTGATTTATTTGTGGCACAAAGCAGGCAGACAAAAGCTGCCAGAAAACTGCAGTCTTATCTCCAAACAGTTCCACTTCCTTCACACATGTTTACACTCAAACCAACTCGCTACTTGACAGAGGCAGGAATTCCTACCCTCCCCCTGCCCTCTTATGACTTTTTTTAACTTGCATAACTCAAGCTGGGCTATCACACATAAAACCTGGGATTATACAGCATTTTATTTTGGATTTGCTTGTACTTGTTGAATTTGTTCTCCCATGTTAAACATGGAAGACAAAACCTCTTCTGCAAGTTTCATATAGTTCTTGCATTCCTTTTTCTCAGAAAGGCTGAACTCACCTGTTGGCAGCAGCAATGCACCACAGAAGCCCTTTATGGTACCACCAACCACAGAAACAGAGGATGAGGAAAAACCCTCTCTCAGGACAGGCATAGCATCCTCTCCACTGACTTTATGCTCCCTAGTGTACTGTAAATATTTCAGGAAAACAGACAGTAAATAACAATAAAAATAATAAAGTCCCTTGAAATACCGACACACACCGCCACACTTCAGCACCTGCACCAAGGCAACACCTGGGTTCAAACTATTTGATTTGCAAATTTCTTACTGAGTTTCAACAAAGGAAAAAAACCACTGGCTGGAACTAAAGATGAATAATCACTTTTCTTCAGCAAAGTTTAAAGAATAACCACACGTTTGGAAAGGAAGTCTCTTGTCAATCATCATTACAGAAGTGCTTTCTCCTCTTTTTTTCCTTTTCATACTTTGTTGCACACCGAGTAATTTTCTCAGCATATAAAGCAAGAAGATAAGAGGATCTGTGAGCAGCACCAGAGGATACAAGATATGTGATCTAAATAATGGATTTTATGAGGATGTGGTTGTGTCTGCCTTCTGAAAAGCAGTTATCCCTTGCTTCACTGCACAGTCATACACAAATCAGATAGTATTAAAAAAAAGAAAAAGAAAAAAAAGGAGGTCTTGCCTGGTCTGACAAAATCAGAGGGCTTTTACAATGCTGCTCAATACCATCCGTTTATTCACACAATGTTTACTAAGTTATGTTATATTTTCCCTCTGGCAGAAACATGAAATGCAAAGGAAAGATATTGCCAGACTGAAAATTAAAGAATGTACTTTTCAAAATACCACCAATACAAAATTAAAAATGCCATTATTTATGTACACATACATATATTAATGCACACATTTTCCTTTTTAAAGTATCTATGCATATGAACATCTGCCATTAGAAATGATAGATATCCTGGAAAATCTCCCACAGGCCAGAAGATTTGTATGCACATATGAAATAAGCAAGTCACATGTAAATAGAAATTGTACTTGGAAACCGCAGCCTTTCATGTCCAAACAAAGCAGACAGACAATTAAAAAGGCCCCCACCAAAAGGGCATAAACAGGAAGAAAGACCAACTAAGATGTCAAAAACATAATTTAGTGAAAAGGGAATCCTCAGAAAGGTTTAAAAGTAGTAACAGTGATTTTGCAAAGCTGGTACTCAGCCCTGCTTCACTTAACAATGTTTCAATGATTTGTAAGTATATGTAAAATTATGCTGGTTTTTGTATGTTGAGTGCAAGCCAGCATTAAAACTTTCAGTACAAGCACATAAGAATAAAATCTGGGAACTACATGCAAGATGGGGGACACAACATTGTGCTCACAAGCCCTGAGTGACTCTGTGGCTGAAGAAATTATCATCGTCCTCAGAGACATCAACGTGGATACTACATGGAAAAGGTGTATTATGTCTGTATTTCCTACTGGGTTGGTTGCTACAAAAGACTTTGATCAGTTCAGGAATTCCCATTCCTAAGCAAGTTATGAAAAGCTGAAGACTGCTAGGAGACAATCCATGAAGGGCACACAAAAACTAAACCCACACATTTAGTGCTTTTCAAAGAAAAAATCATCTATGCATGCAGGAAACATTAACATTTGACCTAGTGCTCACAAACTGACCAAGACTCAACGGTTGGAAGTCAAAGATAGGCAAATTATGCCTAGAAATTAGACATTTTAAGGTGGTGAGAATAATTAACTATTGATGTAATTCATCAAAGATGATAGCGAATTTTTTATGTTCTTACAAATTACAGTTGCCTCTGTTTAGGAACACCAAGCCTTAGGAAAACTGTCTAGATGGAATTTGCAGAATTTTCTTATTTATTTTCATAACTGATACTCCTCTTGTCCAAAAGAGAAGCAGATTGCTCTCAGCTGACTTCATTTTACCCCTTTTCTTTTTTGCACTGGCATAGAAATACAAGCCTTGTTGGCATATCTGTGGAGAATATATTGGGTTTTGCACTGTAGCTTTTCTGTTCCTTTCTGCAACTTAGAGGTCAACTTAAGTTTTAAACAAAGCTAGTTAAAACCTGTTAAGGAGGAAACATATTCCAAAACTGTTCTTTAAACTTGCAGGGACAAGAGAAAATTGTGGACCAAACTGAAAGCTTCTCAGAGCTTCAGGTTCTCAGCACTCCCGGTCTCATCCAACAGACAAGCACAAAAGTTCATTTCCCATTGCAAGGGACACCCCGTGCTCCCTGGAGATCTGGATTTGCTGCTGCGGCTGCTCTCCATTAAACAGCAGTGTCCTTTGCAAGCACCGCCACACCCGCTTGGCAGCTGCTTTAACTTGTTCTAAAGTACTCTGGCCCCATGGGATAGCCCAGAAATCATTTCTTGGCCTCCATCCTGGAGAAGGAGGAGGATTGGGAGTAGGTTCCTAAAGGGTTTCCTGGGAAAGCAACAAGTAATGAATGGTTGTGCCAACTAATCTGGTGTGGGAACAGGGTAAAGCATGCTGAGTGACAAGGTCACTAGGTTCTTCATTTGCACCAGTTAGTTCAAGTGCCAGAGCACGGGAGAGCAAGCAAACAAGCAGGAGTCCAGTCTGGTACAAGTTATTTCCAAAGCAGGCTTTCTCCAAAGCTCTGCTAACCTAATGAGATTCCTAACTTTTAGTGTCCAGTGACATTTCTCCCACTCCTCTAAACTGTTATTTCTTTACAACACTAAACTGTTATTTCCATAAAACTGTCTGCACAAAAGCTCTTTAAAAATCCAGCTGTTTCAGACCAATATGAAAATTTCATTGAAAACAATCAAGAAAAAGCATTCATTTGTTAGCAAAAAGGTTTAAAAAAAAATTTGAAATGAGTCCCTGGTACTCCCTCCATGATTTATATTACCTACCAAAAATGTCACTGTTTTCACACCTTCCCATCTTCCAAAAACATCTTCCCGACCCCCTACAAAATTACTGTCCTTTGAAGTCCATACCTCTGCAACCTTCATGATCCCTGCTTCCTAAAGCACCTTCAAGTGACATGCTTGTAGTTCACCCTCAGCCTTACAAAAAGCAAGGATATGGGAAGGGGCTGAGGAAAGCAGAGGAACAGGCCACACCATTCACGTTTGCTGCACGCGGCTTTTTACTCCACTGAAAGATAAACTGCTGTCTGTGTTGGCAAGGGAGGCAGTCTGGCAGAGTCACCGGCCAGAAAAAACCCTCCAGGAACAGCTCCTCTTCTTCAGCTGATGACATGACTGAAAGGAGTCCTCCCTTTGCACCAGTGCCCCAGTGGCCGGCCTGGCTCCCGGGAGAGCTGGGAAAAAGATGACTCGGCAGGAGAGATCGACTCTGGCTGGGAAGCACTAAAACAAGAGCGAGCTGGGTGAGAATAGCTCCAGCTCTCTGCCTAGAGCTGCAAAATTCATCTGCCACAGAAGCAAGGGAGATCCTGCGAAAAGGCAGCTCTGACCAGATCCATTAAAACCTGACTACATTTGAGCAGAACACAGCCCTCTCAGGTCAGCCCCAGGGCTTCTTCCTGCGTCCAGCCGTGTGTACAGCAAGGAACAACAAATGGTTGTTTATGCACAGCCAGATACAGAGATGCTGGGCTTAATCAGCACTGCTCACTGCTGTGCCCCTCATTTGCAACACCAGCTTTGAGCCCAGCTACTCTGTACGTGTCCAGGCTGTGCAAACACTCCTGTCTGGGTGCAGGACACTCCTGTCAGGAGTGGCATGAGTGGATACTGCAGGAAAACAGAAGTTCAGCATATATTTCATTATCAGGAACATTCAGAACAACATGGGTAAGGCCTGTAAGTTTTCAGCTTCCCAACCACCTTTCAGAGTCTTGGGAAAAAACATTTTTCTACTCAAGGGGCATAAATCCAGCAAAAGCCAACAAGATTTTAGAGGTAACTTGTTTTCTGTGATGCTCAGTAGCCCTGTTAGAACAGTGGTCACTTGAATTTTTTTTTTCCAATTTGACACTTTCTGAAGTTTCAGGGTGGGTTTTTTTGAAGGAAACATCTATAAATTTCATAAAATATGGTGCAGTATTACTAGTGCTCCCAATCACTTTATAGAGGCTAGACAGCTCCTAACCATAATGTAGAACAATAAAAATGTTATTTTATTAGATATTAATCCCTCCCTATGTGATTCAAACTTTCTGAATGCACAGAGCTTGGAGACTGTGAAAGGACCCGAGGAATTGGTGGTGGAATCCTTTGTTTCCAGGAGTCCTGTCAAAGCCTTAACAACTGGAAGTTATTAACAACCAAGTTTTTCTTTGCAACTACCTAGTGGCCTCTCTTTGCAGGCATCCCTAGCACAAACACACTATTTCAGCAGGTGCATAATGAAAAGAAAAGCTTTGGTACTGGAACAGAACTATCTTCACACTTCCTAACTGCAATCCTCTCCGACCAGGAGGAAGGCACTGAGCCATGTGAGAAAGTGCAATTTGTAGATAAGCAGTCAGCTTGGGATCATAGCTCCTGACAACAGAAAAAATGAGAGGAAATCTCTCATGGCCACTGACCATGAAAAAGAAGGATTTTACAACACTGAAACAGCTCGGAGCCAAACCAATACAAGCAAAGTGACAGGAGCAGTGAGTGACAACTCTGCCCTGCCACGCTCTGCACCTTCTTATTAAGACAGCCAGCTGACCACTTTGATTAAAAATATACATGTGTGTCATGGGAAGGCACAGCTGAACCCAGCAGCCTACGCTGCAACGTGCTGAACACAACGTCCAGATGCACAGCTCTTCCAGCTGAACCGGGAAATTGCAGCAGCAAACAAGCCTGACTGAGAACCCGGTGACCTCTGCCTGCTGATCTTCCTGTGGGGACTGCCTGCAGGACACAGGCGCAGGTCCCCTCTGGAGAGCCACAGGGAAGGAATACCTCACAGCCTCAGGTGGTAGAAAACTGCTGGCTCTGCAAAGCTGCCGGAAACAAAGCACTCTGGGCTGAACCTGCCCATCTGAACAATGCACCAGCAGACAGGCTGAGGAAGTTATAGGAGAGTGAACCGCTCACTGAAGTAAAAATAAGTCAAGTCACAGTGCAGAGGCTCTGCTTCTTTCCTACTTGCTTGAAACATGGGTTAGTGATGGCTGTCTTGGTTTATATAAACACAAATATTAAAAGCACAAGTATTTCCAAGGTTGGCTTAAACTCCTTATTATTCACCATGTGTTCTCCAATAAGAGGTCATGTATCCTTTTGCTTAAAAATTACTTAAAAATCATAGAGATGTTTGTCATTTATTTCCTCAGCAAATCTATTATCTGACCCAGCTGGTATCAGAAGGCCATCAGCTTCATGAAATGTAGGGACTTTGTCCTCATAGCAAAAGCTGGTAACAAAATAAAGAATCCTTCTAGCTGAGAGAGCAATGCCTGAGGTACAGAAGGAGTAATTTTTTAAAATTCATTACTCAATTACTCTGAATTTACTGTAGTCCCTTTCTGATTTCTAAGGCTGCTGGATGCTGTCCCAGGAAACAGGAAAAGCTAATATACTTGGCTCACAGACCGAAAGAAGAACTCTTGTTTCCATATGCACATTATGACAATAAGAGTGCATGTGGGCCTTCTACCTCAGTCACCAGATCTTTGTTTCATATATGATCCTTCTTGCTTCCAAGATGAACCTCCACTTCTGTGGCACAGGTCAGGGCATCAGATTCAAAATGTTCTCCATCCCACAAGCCATAATTTGTCACCATGTAAATCTTGCAAACAGAGACAAAGATAAAATGGCTAGAATTATAAAGGAAAGTTAGGATAGTCTAATGACAAAGCCTAATTTAAAGGAGTAACCTGTGCAGGGTGGAAGAGAAAGGGCAAATGCTTGGAAGAGTAAACTGAAATCCACCCAAGTGACTTGCATGGAAAAAATCTACATAATTACATGTTTCTGTAACTGTTATTACATCTGGGCTATAGACAGGGGAGAAGAACCCAGGAAGAGTTCAGACCACACCCTGATTTGCCATTCACAGTCACCTGCCTTGGAGAGACACAGAAATCACATGTCTTTGTGGCTGTGTGTTTAGAAAACGAAATGCTTTTCTTAACAACTCATTATGTAAGGCAGTTCCTGCTGCCAGCATCCCACAATGCAAGAAAGAAGGGAATTGATTGCATAGGAGGGTGGAGACAAATGTACTTGCAAAGTTAAATGAGTCAGCTTGGAAAAACTAACTCAACACAACCTAAAGAGACAAAGTGGCAAAAAGCAACAACATTTTGCATAAAAAAGTCCTCTCTGAGGGCTCAGAACAGGGCCTGCCAGAGGCCTCTGCACGCTCAATGATGCAGAAGGAAACTGTGCTTACCACCTCCCCATCAACGTCCCAGAATTGTTTACCCCTTTCCTGAATCGTTTTCTTGAAGAATCCATGGCTGTTGGAGGGCAGCCCTGCCTGCTGCAATCCCTTATGTAAACCTGGCAGGAGGCTCTTCAGTGGTAAGGCAAATTAATACTTTTGATGGGGACTGAATGTACTGGCATGACACACTTCAAAAACAAAAAAACCTCAAACCTAAACAAAAATAGTCAGCTAAGCAAACAGCACTAGCCCCCCTGTTTGATTTGTTCTGGCAGCAACAGACCAGTTCTTATCACATGCCAGAGAATAATGATAAGTTTTGGCTTGCCTCAGTTTTAAACCGCAGCTGCTAAAAGGAAAGCCAACAAATAGGGAAAGTGTTTATAGTAAGCACAAACTTCTCAGTGTACAAATATATGTATGTTTTCATACCTCAATAACTAGCAGTGAAAATACACAGTGTCGTTAAAAAGAAGGCACAGCAGGGTACATTAACCAACCCCTTATTTCAGGGATGCCACCACGCTACTAGACATGTGATCCCTTTATTTTCAGGACACAAGCCAGATACAAGGATTTTTGTGAACAAAAGGTTGATGTAAACAAACTTTCTCTTTGAGAACATGCAAGTGTTAGAAAGCCAGCACAGGGTATCTGTGCCAGCAAATCTCATTGCAGCTGTGATGGCAGTCACAAACAGGAATTTGTGATCTCTGGCACACAAGGACATGGCTACAAAATACAGAAGGCTGGCTTACTGAACAACCGCTGTGGTTGCTGAAGCTGTGGCTCTCAGGAGCTGCACAGTGTTTTTCACAAAGTCTGGCTGCCATACACACACCCATTCCCCAGCACCCAACCACTACTAGGCAAGGATGGGTACCCAGCTACACTCATTGATATTTCCACGCACAGAGCCTAACAGCACCACAAACAGCAGGATGCTCTCCCACTGAGGGATCCCACTTCAAAACAGTCCCAGGAGTGCAATGAGATGCAGCTCCAGCAAGTGCTAGAATAGACATGTACAACAGCAAAGCACACTTCAGCGCCTTTCCTGGGCAAAAGATCCAGCACAGTGTCAACCAGAGCCTGCAGACAGCATGCACCTCTGAGCCAGTATCAGGAAAGACATGTATGCCCACCATCCTCAATCCCCCACTTCACATTTTGACTGCAGGAAGCATTTTCCCTCCTTTCTGAATGTTCTCTTTTCTTTGCTTGTATATGAAGTTTAGCACAGAAGGCTGAGAGCACTGCTTGAAAGAGGCCCTCCTACCTTTGTATCCACGTAAATCTTAATATATCTTAACCCTAAAGTAAAAGCCATTTGAATCTATTATTTGAAGCAGTTATTTGAAGTTTTAGTACCTCTAAACATATCCAAAATCATGCCAGTTCCTACTGCAGTTATGTACTAACCAGAGCTTTCAGCAGACTTTTTCCTTCTAGGTAGAGAAAGAGAGACCCAAACAGGGACTCTGCTTCACAGAGCTGCAAGCCCACTCTAGTTCCCTCTCACTGAAGGTGTGGTAAGGCCCCAGGGTGGCCTATTCCATCCAGCCCACTCTCCAGGACTAAAGTTGTTGCCTCCCCAAGCTCCTGAGTCTGCAGTGTGAGTCTTGTGGCTCTCAACCAGGTAAAGATAAAGGACGTGTGTGGTTCCCAGGGTCCAGAGGTTTGGCTGCCCTGAAGTTCTGCACAGGAACTCTTGCAAAAATGAGATGAGACTCACAGAAGTACATACCAGGCTGCATACTGCCTAAAGATTTTCACCCTTTTTTCAGAGGACCAGTCTCTCCTCTCCTGCCCCTGCCTTCCATTCTTCCTTCCTTCCTTCCTCTCTTTCTCCACTGCTTTTGGATTTACTCAAGAGCTGCATTACAGGTATGCTTTTCTGCTATTGAATAATTAGGAGTTTGCCCTTGGCATACAGCTATAATAATGAGGCAATTTTCAAAACAACACACACATTATGTGCTAGTGGGGACTGCAGGTATACAGAGTTAATCCACCTGTTTTGTCCAGAGAAAAAGAACGTAACAACCTTACATATAACATTTTCTTAAGGTAACTGCTGTGAACAGAAGGTGATACCGATCTTATGCTCTGCAATGTTTTGGCTGCAACTGATATATGGCATATTTCAAATGACAGCAGCACCTTCAAAAAATTCCTGCAGTGAGGAATATCATACCTGTAAGAAGGCATAACATTTTTTGAAAAAATGGTAAGTCATTCTAGAAGACATAGTCACAACTGTAGTTGCTACTTAGTATGTGGATTTTCATTTTAAGGACAACTGTATGAAGACACATTAAGAGGCATTTTAAATAGTATTAAAAATTACTAATCAACCAGAAGTCTCTCAGTTTCTCCCTGAAGGCTCTAGTGTCAAATTAAACTGATTGAAAATTTATTAAAGATTGCAATCCTTGCTGGAGGGGGCCTTAGGGGCTTAGTGTGTATGGTTATTTCTTCACTGTTACACTTGTGAAGCTACTAAAGGTGGAATTCTGCATCTACTGTTTTGTGTAGCCCTTCATCCTCTTCTAATCCACCCATACCATGGTATCTGAGCATGGAAAGGGAGCAAACCACAGGCATTTTCGTGAAACAGCAAATGATTGTCGCTGCCAAGAACAACCTTTAATCTTTTCTGACAAAGATCATATCATAGCTGAGCAGATACAGTAATTTCACTAAAACTTATCTGGTAATTACATATAATTAATGATAACATTTATTTTAGAACTGTTAGTACCTTGTGACACAAAACCCCCCAACAAGAATAGCAGTGTGTTTGCAAAGCACTTTGCAATCTAGGTCAGATGCCAGAGTCCTTCTGCTGAAAAAGGTGAAAACTCCTAATAATAGCCTTGTACTGAAATTACACCAGGTAATACTTCATTGTGGGCTTAAATTACATGGGAGTGACACGAGACTGCCAAAAGCATGTTTAAAACCACTCCTGATATATCAGAGCACTACACTGATGCCAGAGAATCAGGGTTTGTGCCTGTTGCACAGACAGCTGTCCCCCAAGCATGTTAGGTCTGCTAGAGACCTCTCTCCGCTCTTCCCCTGGCCCAGGGCCTTTTCTCCATCCCATCCTGCCCAACAACCTGCCATGCTGGAGCTGGGAGGAAAACAGCAAACACTACCCACTCTTCCTTCAGCAGCGGCAGTAGATCACTGACAGAAAAGTACCAGGAGCAAACAGCAGTGTAGATATTCAACGCAATTAGGTACATATGTACATAAGTGTGACAGGACAGAAAACTAGGGCATTCTTGAACAAAATAGGATTACAAGAGAATTAATTTCTACAGCTAATTAATTTCACAGATAAAATATGAGACGCAGACATCTTTCAACCGAAGGCCCGAGCATGAAGATCAGGCTTCTGCCTAGTTACAAACACATTTCATTTGGTGCTTAATGTCCTGTGCCAGCACTGGCCTAACTGTCCTATAGTTCAAGAGTACTCTTCTAAGCAATTACACATTGACAGGAAAGCAGGAATTCCTAAGCAAATAATTACGTCATTTGGGGACTGTTCTAAAAGAAAGGCAGTTTGTTGGAGTACCTCATGAAGTAGATCAATCACACACACCTTCCCAGACATAAGACCGGACAGCTCTTTATTTCAACCCTTGGGGACTTCCACTTCCCTTTACACCTTGGAACACGTAGCAGAGTACAGGCAGGGGCACAATTTCTGCCAGGTTACAGCGTATCAACTCAAGAGGCTGGAACTTCTGCCGCAGCCGCACCTGCCTGGCCCAGTCTAGCTGCTAGAACTGTACTGCCTTCTCCGTTTTGCCAGCTGACCTGCTCTGATAATTGATTTCTAAGTCATCTCAGTCAAAAGCAGCTGCATTAATGAAGCCACGTAAACAAACTTGATGTGTTCTGGCTGCAGGAATTTTTGGGGAAGCTTGGGGAGAGCGAAACACACAGCTAAGAGTTAAAGAGCATGTGTGCCTGCCAAGGGCTAGAAACCAAATTCGACATCTATGCTTCACCACCATTACCATGAATCAAAACCTGGTGTTAGTGCATAATTTGCCAACTTGTCTCATAAAATGAGTGCTGTCTGTCTGCACTGGTGCTGAGAATAGCACACATCTCCTGCTTACACAGTGAAGTCACTCAGTTACGTGTCTGGCAGCACTGCCTCTGCTTTGTGTTCCTGGTTGGTATGCTGGGACACTGCAGTGTTGTGTTTCTTGACATGTGAATAGCACTATTTCCCACATCAGGCCAATTCCATATTTCAGTAGCACACTGCAATATCCCACAGTAACCTGAATCCCTCATGTGCTGCACTAGACACAAGAGAAAGAACGAGACTCAATTCAATATCCTGAGAACAATGAAAAGATCCTGGTTCAGCCTGATGTTCAGGGAAGGACTTTGCAAAAAAGGAAAATGTCCATTACCTGTTCACCTAATAGACAATCTGCCAGCAATCAAAACTCAAAATACTCCTTTAGATAGATATTTTTATAGATGCCTTAAACTGATAGACTCTGAAAGATAAATTCAGAAAGACAGTCTTACAGATACTCTACACATACTCTTCTACTCTTGTCTGAAAGGAGCAGTACTATCAGTAGCATCGTTCTTGCCAGAAAGAGAAAATCCTTCAAAAGCCCCTTCCTTTTTGGATTTATGAGTGAGAATAAAGTCAGCCATCTGTTAAGACTTAAACTGGACAGATCAAATACACTTGATTATTCAAAAGAGAGACATTTTGGTTGCATCTTGGGCTCGGTGTAATTTCTATTGCCTGACTGTAGATCAGACCTGTCCACCTGCACTCCTTCAGCAAGCAGGCTACCTTCATATGCTTGACATTTTGTGTTGGAGAGGCAAACCAAAGCACACAGATGGCTTTGGAGTGTGTGGATTCAACAGGAAAAGGCACATTAATTTACCTTACACCCCAGCATCCTGTTTAAGTGTTCAAAATGCCCAGAGCCGGAGGTGCAGGTACAAAACAAACAGAGAAAAACACAAAGACAAAAAAAAGAACACTAACCTGGAGAAAAACACATCATTGTTAACGAAGGAGATTTCATCTGCTAAGTCCATCTCCTTCCCACATGAACCATTGTCTGTTAATTGGAAGCTGACCTGAGGTATTCCATCTGACTGGCCTGGTTGTGGCAATAGGCACATTTGGTTGGATCGTTCCGTTGGGGGTTTGGTCATCTACAGAAGCAAGGAGAGAGATAATTGAAATGTGAAAAGAAGAAAGGCCAGAACAGCCCTTTCACATAATCTGTGACTGAAAGACATTCTGTACTGGTGTACAAACAGCAAAGGTGACAAGGTGCAAAACAGTATTGCAAAATACACATAAATCAAACACTCACCTTGATAAAGACTATTTGAAGAAAAATATAGGTGTGCCTATTGAAAGAGCAGGGGCAAGAATAAAATTAAGAAAAGAAAGGCAAGTGAAATAAATACTTACTTGCTATATCACAGCAGACAGACTAAAAAAGTTTGCATTGAATTTGCTTCTTGACACCACTGGAGAAACAGAGGATACCAGCAATTATATAACTCTGCTCAACCCCCTTCCCACACTTTTTAATGACAATTGATATCAACACATGCCCTAAGAATGCTTAGGGGAGAAGAGCAAGTTCGGAGGTCTGCCCCGCATTTTAACAGCAAACATTGAACCTAACCTTTGTGATTACGTTCTTCTCTTGTGTTTGCTTCTGGTGTTAGCCTTTGCAAGATCCTGTGGCTGTGAGTTTCACAACATTGTTACACATTGATCAAAATCGAAAAAAAAAAAAGTACTTCTATTTTAGGTATGGTGACATAATCTTTCCCTTGGTTTTGAATGATGAGAATTTGCCAGTAACTTCCGTAACCACCTTCCCCATACCATTCTTTACTTTATACTACTCCAGTAGTGGTCTCTAATCAGATAGAAAAATATGAGTTTATATATATAGTCTCTCATTTTACAGAAGTCATGCTCACGTGCTTGATCATTTTTGCTGCTTTTCACTACACCTTTTCACCTTCTACTAAGTCCTTTCTAAAATGTAGTCAGAACTGCATGTGGCATTATATATGAAGGCAGATTTAGTGGTGGCTTCTCATGAAAAGTTAACTTTTTATTTGCTTTCATGATTGCTTAATTGGGAGCTCATCAGTATACATCAGTAACCTGTAAGGTTTTGCGGACATAGTTAGCACACAGTGATAGAAACTCAACTAATCAGTTTTTCACCCAGTACAGAGTAAATTAGAAGCCTTCTGAAAGACTTTGTGGCCAGCTTTTAGTTTTTCCTACCTTGAATACTTTTCTATTATCAGTACATTCAGTATTTTCTAGGTCATTATGGAAGCAGTTAAATAGCACAGATTCCAACAAAGATCCTTAAGGGACTTTTCAGAAAATCTCTCACCACCGATAAACCAATCATATCTTTTTACTGTTTTCTAGCTATTAATCCATAAAAAGTGTTTCTTTCTAATCAGAAGATATCTTTGCTTCTTTAGAAACTGTTGACAATCCCATGAAAACCTTCTGAAAATTCAAGTGCACTACACTGACTATACCTATGCACATGTTCACAGGCTCTTCTGTAACAATTTTTTCTCTAAAGAAATAATGCTAGTGCCTCCTAATGACTTTAATTATCCATTTCTCAGTTCTGCTACCTGCTGCAGTTGTACAAATCTGCTGGACAGCAAATCAGAATTTCTGAACTCCTTTTCATACCTGGCTTACCCTAAGGTTTTCTGTAAAATTTATTTTACTTCTGTTTCTATTACTTTGTTTCACTCACAATTGCTTTCAAATGCTTTGTGCGTGTTGTAAAGTTTCATGGGACAGAAGGCTGCTTCTTACTGAGCTTTGAAGAGAATAAAATGAAAACTAAAACATTTATCTGTGCAAAGGGAAATCAGACAGAGATGTTGAGAGAGCTTCCCAGTTTTAGCCTCTGGACCGCCTGCTCTGAGTAAGATCCTGACTTTGCTGACGTCAATGGGCATTTTGCCTGAAGTCTGGATCTCACCTTTGGACCACTGCTGGTTCCAGCAGCACTCTGTTAGCCCATCACCCACAGCAGTCTCTGGCTGTTGGAACCATCGGAACTGGGCACACAGGACATGGACACCAGGCAGTGCCTCTCAGCTGGTACAAAGCAGCAGCAGTGATTTAAATGGGGAAAACCATGTCTGTGGGGAGAAGGGGAGACAGGGAGCTACATAATGGCCATGTTACAGGAGAGAATCGCAACAGGCGGCAGCAGGGCCTGGGGTCTGGAGGTGCTAACTCACTGAAGAAGAGGCCAAAACCCAACTGGCTACAACCTCCTTCCAAGTACATGTAGATAGCAATAAAAACACCCTTCAAGCTCCTTTTCTTCAGGCTAAACAAGCCTAGCTCATGGACGTATGACCTGCTGCATACTGAGATGCCTGATGTGGTGTGGCATCTGTCAAAGCAGCACTTTGTCCCCAGAGAAATCTAACCCCTAAACAAACACGCATCTATAAATCTTTGTAAATACATAAAAAGCTTCACTTTGGAAGATGACACCAATAAATCCAAGGACAAGCCTAGAGAGCAGTGATGCTTTGGCTGAAGAAAAAAATAATTTGATTTTTGTTTCCTGAAAGTTTTTTCTCTGGTGAAGCTTAACCTCAAATTGCATTTGACAAAGATCAGACTCAGCCTGAAGCAGGTATGTTGTGGGCTGTTACAGCATAGCTACAGGGCTGTGGCCACTGAAAGCATGGGCTCTGCTGAAGTCTGCTACTCTGTAATTTAAAATATACCTTCATTCTCAGCTAAATACAAAGCAGTATCAGGTGCTACTGACGATCAAAGGGACAAGAAAGGATAATAAAAACACCAAAGAACAGAAAACTACAAGGAAATATTGCACCATACATCCTGCATTTGGCTTTCGAGTTTTGTTGTGTCAAAGTTCAGATGCAAGGAACTGTGTTTGCAGTTGTAATAGAACCTAGTCAGTTTTATGACCAGTATAAACATGCATCATAATGGGTGTTGAAGAAAGTGCAAGAAAACCTTTCACCTGGAGGCACAAGCTGACCAGACAATTGACATCATCCCACACATTACCACCACCAAAATTCTTCATAGCTGACTGGGTGCATCATCTCCCTGTGAGGTGTCAGAAGCTCCTGGGTTCAAAGATCAAAGATAAACATGACATATCCTAAAGATCTGACGTGGTGTGGTGACTAATCTTTCTCTGTTCTTGAAGAACAGGAGCTCCTCCAGATAGGTCTGCAGAGCAACATGCATATGAATCAACATGGTTTAAAGACAGATCCTTAGCATAGGTCATCCTGCTTTTCTTAGTACCTCGCTCATCTTCTCAAGCAGGAAAATGAAAAACTTCCAGTATCTCAAGCTATGGATGAATATAAATAATTGGACAATTCATGCCCATTTGAGTTAAGTATTTATGAAGTCTAAATGCAGATCTTTCGGAAGAAACTAGCTGTGAGTTCATATTTAAATGTCATCATTGAAAGGATAATAAAAATACTTCTATAAAGTAATCCTCAAAAAACCCACCAGCACATTCTTTTGTTTAAAGGTGCATGAACACAGTACTCTTCCAGACAAGAGAAACCGCCCTCAAAAACTTGCTTATTACACAAATGGAATTCTTAAGAGTTGTCCACCAAAACAAAGAGGTCCGTATTACTTTTTGAAAGGCTTCATACTTTGTCACCCTAGTGCTTTTTCAACTTACAAGTTGTCTCTATCAATACAAATACCCCATGGAATAGAAAAAGGTACACTTCTTTGCAAAAACCCAGGCATGGCCGAGCGATGCATGGAAATTTGGAACGCTGGTTTCCTTCTCACTCTAGTCTCAATTTGGCTAGCTATCAGCACAAAGCTTTAATGTCAATCTATCACTCAGCAGCATTACCTCTGCTTCATGAAGGACTGAGAAAAGGAGAACATTAGCCAGCTGTAACTCACGCCTAACAGCTAATAAACCTTATTCAACCAGTTCTGCCCAGTCAAACGACCACGGAATGAGCCACCTGCCACAGTCACCCACACTTGGTATTCGGCCACTGAAACCTCTTGAAACAAATATATTCCACTCACTCCATTCATACACAGCTGTAAGCTCTCTGCCAAATGACAATGACAATTCCACCAGGCCTTGTTTGGAGACGAAGATCTTGCCAGAGGGTTCAGGTCATCCTGAATTGCCCCAGAGAATCTGGTGGAAATTCCTGCTGAGACAGTAAATCCCTTCAAGTCATTCAGTGAACAGACCAAGTATTTATGTTGTACTTGTGTTGTTCTCCAAAATTTCATACTGCAGCCAGTTCTCACACAACACCAGCTCCACCACCATTTTATTGCAGTAAGGGACTTCTGGGATGAATCTGGATGGGATAAATCCCCTGCAGCTGTGAGTACCAGATATATTTCAGGCCCAAAGGGCTTCCAAAGGCAGGGATAAATCCACAGTGAGATTTTTCAGTTACATTCATCTCACACTTCTTATATTATTCTCTCACTTTCTATTCCTATGCTCCAAATGAGGGTGTGATTACGTTACTGGCCATGGCGCAGAAATTGTGTGTGTGAAGAAGCAAGTGCCAAAGTCATGGTTTGAATACTATGTGGACTACACTAGTAGAGACAAAGAAGTCTGAGAGGAGGTGGAACAACATAATCCAAGCATACCTGAATTATGCTTCCATTTTTTTCCGTAACAGTAGAGCTAAAGGCAAGGGAAGAACTACAGATGTTTTCTGCTGGACTTCTGCAAGGCATTTGACACAGCCCCCACCACATCCTTCTCTCCAAATTGCAGAGACATAGATTTGATGGACGGACTGTTTGGTGGATGAGGATTGGCTGGATGGTTGCATCCAGAGAGGAGTGGTCAAGGGCTCAATGTCCCAGTCGAGACTGGTGACAAGTGATGTCCCTCACTAGAGTTGTCTTCAGTAGGGCTGCTGTCTTACTTAAAATGGGCTTGGGCCCAAATACTTCCCCAAAACATAGATTCTATTCAGAAAGCAATAAAATGTCACTAAAAACCACCTTGATTCATCGCTTCACCTACCACCTGCAATACTGATTTTAAAACCACATAGGCATATTACAGTTGTGAAGTTCTTCTCAAATTAAAGATGCCACATCATCTTAAATTACTGATACGGGGAGACAAAGATCAATAGCTCTGTAATCGTTCCAGGTTTAGCAGAGTCAACACATACTTGAAAAATAATTCAGTTACCAACTCTCTTCCACACTCAAAATCAAGCCTGAAATCCTTCCTTGATTAACTGCTATACTGAAACCATAAAGTCACGATAAATGTGGTCATCTTTACAATACGTGCAGCTGCCACTGCCAAATTTGGATTTCTCTTACTCTACTTGTATTTTTAGGCATTGGATGACTAAAACACCTCCTCTGCACTCTGCTCTTCTCAGATATCAAAGTTATAAATTTGATGCAAGTGTATGAAGCTTTAAAGTTCAATGAAATTCTGATGTTTTATGCAAATTCAGATATCTTAATGAGAACGAGACTCTTTGGAATCAAAGAGCTGAGTATTATCTTCCTTTAAAACACATCCCAGTCCTGCTTGTCCAACTTAATTTCCTTTTATTTTAAGTTAACCCATCTAGTTGATCAAGGGAATCCTTTGGATTTCAGTAAAGCTTTCAGTTCTGTCTCTCACAGGATCCTGGACAAAATGTGCAGCCCACAGCTAGATAAACACATCATGGGATGGGTGAGGAACTGGCTCATGCATTGGGCACAAAGGGTTATAGTGAACAGGGTGATATCAGACTGGTGACCTGTCACCAGTGGGGTTCAATAGGGCCCAATCTTAGGCTCTGTGCTCCTCAACATCTTCTTGAATGACTTGGATGCAGGAGTTTAAGGAATACTAAGTAAATTTGCAGAGGACACTAAACTGGGAGGAACTGCTGACTTCCTCAAAGGCAGGGAGGCCCTACAGAGAGACCTCGATAAATCAGAGGGCTGGGCAATCACCAACCATGTGAAGTTCAAGAGGGGAAAGTGCTGTATTCTGTACCTGGGATGGGGCAACCCTGGATGTACGGACAGACTGGGGAATGAGATGTTGGAGAGCGGCGCTGCAGAAAGGGCCTTGAGGGTCCTGGTCAATGGAAAGTTGAGCATGAGTCAGCAGTGCCCTGGCAGCCAGGAGGGCCAACCCTGTCCTGGGGGGCATCAGGCACAGCATCGCCAGCCGGGCAAGGAGGGGATTGTCCTGCTCTGCTCTGCACTGCGGGGGCCTCACCTCGAGTGCTGGGGGCAGTTTTGGGGGCCACAAGGTAAGAAAGGTATTAAACTACCAGAGTATCCACAGGACGGCAGTGAAGATGGTGAAGGGCCTGGAGGGGAAGCCGTATGAGGAGCAGCTGAGGTCACTTGGTCTGTTCAGCCTGGAGAAGAGGAGACTGAGGGGAGACCTCACTGCAGTCTGCACCTTCTCATGAGGGGAAGAGGAGTGGCAGACACTGATCTCTTCTCTGTGGTCACCAGAGACAGGACCTGAGAGAATGGCCTGAAGTTGTGTCAGGGGAGGTTTAGGTCGGATATTAGAAAAAGGTTCTTCACCCAGAGGGTGGTTGGGCACTGGAACAGGCTCCCCAGGGACAGGGTCACAGCACCAAGCCTCACAGAGCTCAGGAAACAACACCACAGCCTCCATATTTGACCAAAGCCACAGTGAACAGCAGAACTGCTTAAATGTTTGAAAGTAAACACACACTTTGTTAACACCGCTTGATTCCAGAGGTAAGGAGCTAGCAAATGCTCTCAGAAAGTCTATGAAATTCAAGCACAGCTATGCAGATATGGCATTTCTAGCTCCAGAGGTAGTTTACTTGTCACTGGCTGCGAATCCCATAATTTTGTTTCAGTAAACTCTCAAGGTCAAAATCATGTCTCTTATAAACCAAAGCAGATTCAGTGAACAAATTTCAAATTTCCCCTGAAGGCTAAACATTAAAATTGTACACTCCAGAAAGATGTAATCTGAACCCAAAGCTATCCTGTCCTAAAAACATTCAAAATTAAGAAATCAACCCAGTAGTAAGATTATCTTAACCTGTGACTCTCCATGGCACACACACAACAGGAGGTTGTTGAAGTGAATCAGCAGCACCTTAAGGCCCTTTTTCTGCAGGAGGTCAGGCACATTTGCCTAAGGGAATCCCTTCAGCCTCCTGCCCTGTGCAACTCTCCAGGCAGCTTTGTCAAAATGCTGCAAGCGTGCAAGCCTGCATGGGATGTGGGCCAAAAAGCAACAAGATGTATGGGCCTCGAGCCAGAAGATACAACCAGCTCCCAGCGATCGCCGACTGCTGCCTGGCAGCTGTTTGCCAAAGGAAATGCAGCACAGGCAATGTTCTGAACTGAGGTGAAGACAGCTTTATCCAGGTGGAGAGGGAAGAGTGGGATTGATGTAGACTTTGAAGATCAGGGGTCCTAGGAATCTCAGCAAAAGGCATGTTGAGGACTCCCTGGTAGATTAAACAAAAACAAAAAGCTCAAAAGCAAAACAAGCATGCATGACTTCACACTGGAGAGATACGACAGCCCATCGTCTTATCATCTCTGTGCAGCAACAAACCTTGAGGCCTCTTGAGAAACATAAAAATCCAGCCTCAGTCACAATCCTGAATGTATCCCACAAGGATACTGGAAGTTATTCACATCCAAATCCTAGAGTTCTGACTACACTGCTGGGACACTGCTCCTCTTGGAATAACTTCTGCCATTCATTCACTTTGGACTCTCTTAGCTGGAACAGGTGATGCATCAAGAGTAAGAAGCACAAATACGGCCAGATGATCACAATCACAGGAGAAATGCAGGAATAAACTTAGATGGGTCACTATGCTGACAATTCCTGCTCTCAGCTTCCCACAGGGCAGACTTTCTGCTCATATCTGTATTCACCTGCCCATTCAGAAGAATAGTGAGAGCACGAAAAATTATGGTAAGTTACTGTAGATACGATGGGCATGATTTGGTATTTCAGTATATTCTTAAAATAAATGTCACCTCCCGTGAAGGAATCCTAAAGCAAATGCTTCCTAACTCTCTGCTGTGCTGTTAAAGGGCAAATGTTAATGAGCCCATCAAAAGCCAGAGAACAAAGGTAAGTCAGTACAGTGCCCATTACATTCCTCCATCCTTCCTGCTGGCCAACTGTTTGAGCTGTAAACAAGTAAGTGTTTGCCAAAGGATTTCTTCATTAGAAAAATGTGAAGCTGTGCCAAAATTCAGAGCTGTTCCACTGAAGTCCATGTAAGTAGGTTGGAAAGTTTAAAACAAGCTCTTAAGAAACCTGTCTTTCTCCATGTATGGTGCTTCTCCCGTTTGTAGCATGACAATGAATTACACAGTAATGAAAGAATTTGCTGCCTAAAAGACACTGTTGGCACAGGCCTGAACTGTGCTATATCCCATAAAGTGCAGGCAGATCCTTCAAGGAAAACAGATTAGTTTTACCTCTGTATTTCTCCTACCCTGCATTACCATGTGGCCAACTCATTAACCAGGGAACCTGAACAACTGGGAATACAACTGTAAAGGCTGACTCCAGCTCCCACTCTTCAATCCCTTTTCCTGCTCAGCAATATAAAGAATGCTGTTTACAAACTCTGTAATAAAAGCAGGTTCAGGCCTTAGGAATTTTGAACAGAGGTGGAGCAGCACTCTCAGGCATACCAACAAACTGGCACTATACGTGCCCGAGCTCATTTTTATGGCCGTCTGAATCAACACTGGGTAATACAGATAAGCTGAGACTCCACTAGAAATTCCACTAGACCACGTAACAATCCAGCAACAAAAGGACAGAATGATCCTGTTCTTGGATCATTCACCTCTGAACTAGAAAAAGAGTTAAAAATACATTCTGTGCTCTAACCTTCAAGGTGATCTCATAGTTGTTTTCTATCTCCCATTTTCATGGCATTGTATCTTCATTACAGCTACACCTCCAATTGTAAGTACAAGTCATCGCAGACAAATGACTCAAGTGAATCACGTAGGTGTGTTAGATCAGATTCTTCTGTCACTCGCTAGCAAAAGTTAGAAATCAACATTCCTGCAGTTAACGTAGGACCAGGCTTGCCACTGACTGAATACTATTAAGATAAGCACGCAACAGTCAGAGATTTTAGGAATCATGCAGTACAATAATTGCTTTTACTATGTTGAACAGAGATGAAAAATGAAAACAGAAGTGCATGAACTAAAAGTAGAAAAACCTCTGATAGCACACTATTAACTGCTCCATCATGGATTCTCTAACAGCACATGTAGATTCATGCATTTCAGTATGAAATCCATTTAATTTGCACAAAATAATGCTTCCAAGGGAGCAGGAGATCCATATACTGGGAACACAGCAAACAGCACTAGCTAATAACCTATTAAACATTAACCTCCAAAAGTCTGCTAAATGCAGGCTCTGGCAAGAGGTCTTAATTGCACTGGGTGGAACGCTCACAAATGTATTTTTCTGGTTCTCTAAGAAAAGATCTTATTTACAGTTTATTCCAACACTTGTAAATCTCCTGCCGATTCCCTACTGTCCTTCAGTTCATGCTGGGTTTTACAAGGCAAACACTACTATAAGACTATACCACTCCTCCTACAAACTGGCTGTCTTCTCTTACTGTACAGCACATCTTCATGTTAACTAAGACAAGGGGAGAAACTTACCACCATTAACATGAAAGATGCAAGTTGAAAGACAAAACAAGACCTACTAGGAATATCAGGCAGGCCTAACAGTCACATTTTCAGGCTGTCCAAGTTCCTAGGCTACTTGGAAAACTTACAAACAAACAAAACCAGAATCTCAAACACAGTTTAAGCTGAGAATGCACTGCTGTCAGTGTTTTGTTCTTGCATATTAGCTCCTGAAGGACTGGCAGTATGTTGGATTTTACCCTTTAAAATCCAGAAAGTAGAAAGAATGTGCTCATTTACAGTAACATGTCATACTTCAGTAACAAACGAGGTTTTGGAATATATTTAGTTTTTCTAAACATCCTGTTAACTTCAAGATCAAAAAGTTAAGTCAATTAAGATATTTTTGACCACAGTTAAACTGATTCCTAACTCTATTACATAGATTAAATAACCGTACACGTTCAGAAATGTGACTCTTGCTCTCAGAACACTCTTTGGTACTGGGATTCAATAAACCTAAACTGTAATTTTTAAATGCAAGTATTTAAAGTCAGGCAGGCACTTACATTCCACACAGAGTAGTAAAATCGACAAAATTTAGTCAGGTCACACTTGCAAGGACTTAAAGAGCAGTTGTTTGTCTGCATTTCTGTTAAGGAAGTAAGCAATTACACCAACCTTTGTACCTGCATTAAAAAATAACATTATTACACAACCACCTATACACATTTCAGTGCATCTTTGAATTACTGAAGCTTGAGAATTCTTTGAGATTTCTATTTATTCATTTTTAGCATTGCTTGTGAAATTCGTGAAACAAGGGGATGAAATCTGTTGTGCTTTAAAGCCTGATTCCCCTTAAAACCAATGACATGGCTCCTGTACAACTGGGGTAAATGAACTTAGAGCCACAAAACAACGAGCACGGAGAAGTCCTACCTGAGCATCACTCCTCTAGAACACTACAAATCTCCAGAGAATGCTCTAAGAAGTATGGCTTATTAACAATTGCATACTTTCCATTCTCACGTGAAGAAAAAAAAATCTCCAGTGCAGCACACTGGATACAAAATAAAGTTTGTTCTGTTCAACTGTCTGTACTCAATATATCAGCATTAGCTGTCCACACTTGGAAAGTTACCCAAGCCCTGCTTACTGTCAACAGCTGCCAGCACTCACCTCTCTATCTCATAGTTCCCAAAACCTGCCCGAACTAGAGTACCTGCTCATGATGGTATCAAGTCCCACCACAGTTACTAAAGGAAATTTTCTACTATCAAGAGTACTTGGGCCAAAGTAAGGAATCAGCATCTCTACAGGATGCTGTCAAATCCCAGGTTTTGAACTTTAAGTTTCTTTAATGATTTTCACACAAGAATTGAGAAGATCACAGGGAAAGCCAGACAACATTTGACTTCCTAACTTTGACAGGCAATATTTATTGGCAAACAATGCAGTCAGAAGTCTACCAGCATAAAGCAAAGCTTTTAGTCATCTCCTACAACTGCAAATGTGGCAAATTTAGAGACCTGCAGGTCCTCCTAACCTTACGTTATAATAATAAACTGTACTTGTTCCCTTATCCGTTGCCATTATTAAGTAAGAGGGATTCATACAGCATACTTGCATCCTACACGGTTATCAGCTCTGGATGCAAAGTTCAAAACAACAGATTACTACCCTCACTTTTAACCCTCTTCACCAAGATGTTGAATGGGCATAAAAATTGTTATGCTTCAGCCTCAGTCAACTGTAGTCACGGAGATACTGAACTGTGCAGTCAATTTAAAGTCTTTTGTATTTATAGCATGCTACCACACTGTAACACAAGACTTTAAATGCATCTGATTATGACTGCTTAAGGAAGGAATTAGGAAAAAACACAGCTACTAAAAACAATGGTTATACATTGTGCTGTATTTTTATAACAACAATAAACTTATTTGTTGATAACATGATATTCCACGTTATCTTTGGAACAATCTCATTACTAATGCTGTGCTCATCCTCTCTTTCCTATTTGATTCAGTAATTAATCTGTTTCTGGTCTCACAAACTGCATAATCAGAGGAAACTGGCCTGCGGGATTCTCAGTTCAAGTTTAAAATGCTTCTAGAAAGCACCAAATCTATTTTTTAGCTGTTAATACATAGAAGACCACCTTAATTAAAATAAACTTGAGCTTTAATCAATGTGAAACTTTTTCTTAATTAAAGCACAGATCAGGATTTTTTACAGAAAGAAGGAGTCAGAGTCCCTTCTGCAATAAAGAATGTGCCACTCTGACTTCACCAAAATGTCATCCAATTTACTTCATCAAAGTGTTTGGCCGTGCGCCCCAGAAGAGAAAAGCTATTATATGGGATTGCTCACTGACTCTGTGCAGGGGCTTTGACAGAAAAAAACAGTTGTTGTCAGCGCAATGATTAGGGCTGCAAATACCAGTGGTAATTTTTCATCAGGCAGAAAACCCCCAACCACCACGGTAGCTTGTAGGGGTCATGGGTGGTAGAGATGTTCTGTTGGACTGTTCAGTATGTCCTCCAGTTCAAAGGAAAAAAAAAAAGGAAAAAAAAATAATCAAGTGACCTTCAAATGACACCAGTGAAAGACATGTTTATAACAAACAAAAGGAGTCAGTTCTTCAAGTGAGGGGAAGCAATTTATGGCACACTTTTCCAGATGATATGTTGGAAGCAAAAAGCTTACACATGTGTGAGAGAGACACAAGACAATTACTCTGGACATCACTAAATACACAAATCGCATCAAGAGCAGGAAAACTTTCGAAAATAGTAATGAATTGGTAGAAAAAATGGAGGAAACACCTTGCTGCCCTATCCTTCTCCTCCCTTGACATCTGCTTATGGGCAGTGCTGGAAGCAGGACACTGGGCTAGACGGATCCCCAGTTTGAGCCAGCACAGCCACTCTTATGTATGATGAGCAGCCATTAAGAGGATTATTCAGTGAATTCCACGCTGCAAATGACTGCAGGAATGATGCATTAGCTCATTGCATTGGGACAGACTGCAACAGCTGACTCTTTACCAGGTCAGCAGCTGTACAGCACAGAGGAAGGAACATTGTGCTTCCCTCCACGTAACACTGCAGTGCAGCCTTTGCCTCAGGTAGGTGTCACCAGGGTCACACCCACGGATTTTCCCGAGGCTACAGTAGCGTCGTGCACGGAGCAGTGCAAAAGAAACAGTGAACTTAAAGAGTTCCTGGCTCTCCCTTTATTTGATGTTGGAGTGGCAAATACACCACCCCTGTACTAAGTTCCCTGGTGCGCAGCAGGGCAGGTGTGACACGCAGCAGTGCTGTCAAGAGTTACAGAGCTCCTCTTCTTATCTACCAGATGAGGACAATATGCAATCTCTTCCCCTCTGTGACCATGCAGAAGAGCTCATGGCTGATTAAAGCTCCAAAAGACAAGCAAAGTATCAAATAATCTGTATTTCTAAGACTAAAACTGTGTAGCCACTGGTACAGAGATCTCCAAAGGCATTTTTTAATTCACATGGTCACAGGTATTTTCATGAAGGCTAACTGGATGGAATAACTGATTTTTTTTCAGTTATCAGTTCACAGAGTAGTCATTCAGTGGCACAGATACCTTTAGGGAAAATACAGAAAATTATTTCATGTGAACAGTAACTGAAAACTAAAAAACAACTCTTCACAATGTATTAGGCATCCCTTCCATTTTGTACCCAGAAAGTGACGAAGACATCATTGTTAGAAGGAGGAACAATGTCAGTAAATGCTACTAAACAAACCAGGTAACAAACATGGAAACATCTATTATTTATATATGAGTTTTTTGCCTTGGTTGCTATTAGCATACAAATACTGGGTCAGTTTCTTCCTGTCCGCTGCTCTGCCTTGCCATCATTTACCCTATACTTTAATAACCAGAATTCAGCAAAGCTGTTTCAGATAGAAGTGATAAAAAGGAGAATCCCACTGTTTGCAAAAAAACTGCGTCGCTGCTTTTCCATATAAAACTAATACCCTATTCAGTTCAACTTTCATTTCCTTTTGTTCTCCCAAGACTATTTATATACATGACCTTTTACCTGAGACCACATCTCTTAATAAACAGCTAAAAGCTACTCTGTTTCACATCAGTACAACCTTAACCCACTGCACTCATTGCCGTGAGACGCATACAAAGGTCACGAGTTGTGATACGTAAGCAAGAGAGAGATGTGGAAACCCATTATTTTTAGAGAGGACTGCAACATGGAAAAGGAAATGACAAACATAGTAACAATCCCGTGATGCACCTGATTGCTACCAACTCCATCTGTGGAATATCCTGGTATTTTCCAGGAGAAAGAGTATAATGTGTTTCCAGCCCTGCAGAAGGACTGGTTACTGAATGCTGCAAGAAGTTAAACTGCTAGTGCCAGGATGAAACACAATTCCAGAATTTGTAAAAGGTTACGAAGACTTCACTGAGGGAAAATAGTCACCTTCCATGCCCATGTCCACAACCTAAAACTAAAACGTCCCTGTGTTATCAACAGTTTCCAGCACAAATCCAAAACACAGCCCCACACCAGCTACTATGAAGAAAATTAACTCTACTCAAGTCTAAACCAGCACACCATCCTAAATAAGCTTGCAGGAGGTCAAAGTGTCAGCGACCACACCCCAGCTTGTCATGGCTGAGGTACAAATAAGAAGCTTGTAGCAGAACTTAAAATAAAGAAAAACCAATTAAACATTTACAAAGTGGCAAAAGAAGACCTCTCTTGCCGGGTTTACCTAACTCTGTGTGTATGTGCACAGATGTGTTCAGTAACAACAGAGCTCAGATCAGTTCAGGGGAATATTTTATTCTATCTTTCAATTTTGAAAACTGGAATCTGAATTATCTATTTACTGTAATACTATTCATAAATGGAAAAAGTGTCATCTAAAAGAAAGCTATGACCTAGACAATATGGGAAAAATCCAGGCTCTCCAGATCTGCATCTCACATTACAGTTGCTTAAACTCAGTCTTGAAAAAGCCAAATTGTACTTTCAGATCTAAAAATGAAAATACTCACAAGGAAAAAAGTTTTTCACACAATGTTACTTTCGAAAGAAGTATCTGATCTGCAGTAAATTAGGGAGTCCTAAGTGTCTCTATATTGTTCTAGTTACTCGTGTAAGATTTTCAGCACACAAAGAACAGACCCCTTTCTTAACAGTGAAACTGAGATGTTCACTGCTGGCAATTAAGGTCGAATGCTGCTGGGATCTGCTGGATATATCAGATTCTCAGGAGCATACATATCCCACACATTAGGAGCATCTGGCCCCCTGTGTCCCATACACCACATGCTCCTGTTGCTCTCAGACTGCTCTGAGCCCAGTTTATGAACACAAGCTTTGGGGCACTAGAAATGTTACAGGCACAGCAGGGTGTACCAGTCACCTTCTGGACAAACTGTGATCACCACAGCGCTCACAGGAGGGATTTTCAAAAACCCACAGAACTTATACTGAAGCCAAGGAGCATTCCACTGCTCTTAATATAGCAAAAGTAATTAATTTAGTGCTGACTTCTTCTGAAGCTCTCACCTTGAGAGCATTCCAGATGAAGCTAATGGCAGAGGCCAGCAAGAATTAAATGCCACAAGCAGAAAAATCTCTTAGACTTCTTCACTTTGGATCAGTTCCAACTGCCTGCAATGTGTCCTTGTCACAAAGACTGACACTGACTGCTGATTTATACAGAGGGGATAATGATTATCATTTGGTGTAACCTGATTAACTGAATGACTAATTAAGGAAAAACAGAATAAACACTGAGGAATCTAAACAGGAGGAACTGAGAAATTTGTCTTAGTTGAAAAATTGTCACCTTCTTGCTAATCTCCTTTTTCCCCCATGGGTCCAGCAAGGATGCTCAGAAACAGCTGGCTACATAAAGCTCACATGCTTATTTTACTGTACCCTGTTTCTTGGTGCTGACTTTCATGCCTCCCTTTTGAAAGATGATGATGTACTGACTGAGATGGACTGCTCCCAAGTGCTAAATCACAATGCCATGCCCCTCCAAAAAAGCAAATCACCAAAACCCCCACAACAAAACAAAAAAACAACAACCAAAAAACCCACAAATAAACCCAAATCAGTAACCAACAATGAATGAAAAACATTTCAAATAAAACAAGTGCAAGTACAGACCAGGACACACATACACATATGGATCTTATTTTCCCTCTGTTTTAGCTATGTGGAATTACCATGGGACAATGATTGTATCAATGAGTATTTGTTTCAAGAAAAATCTCAGAGAGCAAAAGCAAAATTCCTAAGCACAGCAACTGCAAAATTTGTCAGCTATATTCAAACAATTTACAGTATACTAGAAGTATGGACAGCAGGAGAGAAAGAGATATTTGTTATGCGCCTGTCTTTCCTTTACACGTCCCAAATCTTGGCAAATTTCTTCTCATAATGTGTTAAAATGAAAACATTGGTGGTGAAATTCTAGCAAAAGGAGTATCAGTATAATAATTTATTACTTTATAGAGTTTAGCATTAGCATATTTGTGTAAATATTCAGGACTGCATTTAGTAACACCACAAGCAACAGATTTATAATCCTGTAAATGCTTCAGTGAATTTCAAGAGCAGAAACATTCTGGTTTAACAATACATACACAGAGTTGTCAAATCCAGCAGACCTAGAAGCACTGGAAAGCTATTTCAAAACTACTCAAGGAATTGTTCAGGGTCTTTTTCACTCGCCTTTCTGAATCCCAGCCTAAACATAACCATCCTCCTCACTCCAGACTGAGCTTCCTATAGGTGAAGGGTCTGGAGTCTCATAAACTTTCCCCTATAAATCTCATATTGCTCATTTCCTGTCAGCTCACATCTTAAAATGTCATCCTGGCTGAATCACTATACACCCTTACTATAAACATGCCCATCTGCTCACTGGTGGACAACTGCAAAGTGAATCCTAGCTGAAGAAATACTAAACAAAAAAAATGGAGACAGACTGCCACAGGTGCTCCTTCTCCTCATGCACTTTCCACCCTTCTTCACATCTCTCATGTGAACCTACTCCTACTCTTGGTGGCTCCCTAGTCCATGCAGGAGCAAACTGGCATGACTTTCCCAAATAAGGGGACACTGCACAAAATGGAAATGTTCGTTCAGATCTTCAGAAAGGATTTCCAAAGATCCATTCCTGCTGTCTCCCGGGGACATGGGAAAGAATTAATCCAGTACTGAAAGCCAACCATTAACACGATGCTAAAATGGTCCCAGACATGAAAGAAGAATAAAGGAAACTATCTCGACCCTGCAGGCTTATCCAGGGCAGTGTAACACGGATTAGAAACGGATGCCTTTTTTCCTGACGTAAATGAGTGGCTGCTCTTGTGTCTGCTGAGTGTGAAACCCTGAGGTGACAGGGAGAGGGACTTATTTAGAGGGAGCCCACTCAGTCATGGAGTTGGTGAGCTCTCAGAAGTTTCTCCCAGATCTTGGTAGAGGATTAGAACCTCATGCTGTAGCTGAGGAAGGGAAGAAAGCATTTATAAGTGAGGATCTACCTTTGCTCATGGGGGGAAATTGGCTGAAACACTGCAGCTTTCAGTTGAGGTAGAGCTTTACAACTGACTGCAGAGGGACCAGCCAAGCCTATCTTTGTGACTATCTCACCCTTCCTACCTCTCCTCAGGGATGAAAGGCTCAAATCTTACCTCAGGCTGATCTGCTCAGAGTGTTCAACGGGAAGGAGCAAGCATTCCACTTTAAGCTAAGTTAGCTGGAGCACTCTCCTCGACAAAATAAAGAATGCACTTAGGGGTCTTGCCTGGCTGGGATGGGCACTGCACACTTTGCACACACCAAGCACCAAGAGGTGCAGCCACACCTGCAGCAGGGGGCTGCCTGCACGTCAGAAATCTGAGAGCAGGCTTGCACAACGCTGTGCGTGCGCTTGTGCTGCCATTTAAAGTGCAAAGAACTACTCTGCCAACTCATCCTCCCCACTGAAGTGGCAGCTCTGGCTAGCAGGATAAAAACGCAGAAGGGTAATCGCATCTAAAATGAGAGTTCATTTGAAACTATTTGGTTTTGCAAAAATCAACAAGAGACCAATTTCTGCTGCTCTTCAGGGACTGAAACCTGCCCGTTCAGAGGTCATCAGAATGCACCTACAATGTACTCACAATGCTAAATTGTGCATTTATAATTTTCCTTGACTTTGTAAGATCGACTTCCAATTCCATTTTAATGTTATATTATATTAATATTATTTTAATATTATATTAATTTTCCAAACGTACTTCTTCTGCATCAGGTGAACAGGGTATGTATTCTACCACCCAGCAGGGGAGGAATGAGAAAAGCCTTTTGCATTTCTGTCTCAAACATGTGATCACACCAGGAACAGCATTACATCCTCATAATGTCAGTGCTTGTGTGCCAGTGCAAATATTTATGTACTCTGAGCTGACTGCTTCTTGAAACTAGAAGTGCTCTGTCAAGAAGGCATTGGAGGGAAAAGAGGAAAATACAATGACTAGGTAATAGATTATTTGTTTTATTTGAAGACAATATTGAGCTATAAACCATGCTATTAAAGGTGATATGTTTCACCTGAAGCCAGTGGAAGGAATAATTCTAGAAAGCTCCCAAGAGAGAGTCTCATAATAGTTTGCCTGCCCAAATTTCCCTTGCTACTTGAACTAAATAAAAATCTTCACTGCCTATCTTTGATCATTAGAGAAGCCTAATGACTGTTACTCCAAGGTCCCAATTCATTCCAGTTGTAGCAATACATCACTGGCTAGCTGTACACATAGGACTACCTGCAGCTACAGTTCAAACAGCAATTCAAGACCTTTGTATATTAAAGGTCCTTGTTCAAAATTATTATTTCTGTTGTTACCGTATGTTTTGTAAACCTATTTCTTCCAGAAGATTACAACATCGGCAGTAGTGCAACTCAGGACTGACTAATCACTCATTACATGAGTTATCACTCAGTTTAGTAACACAAAAATCTATCAGGATCATATGGATTCACACTAGGAATTCTGTTCCAAAGCAAAATATAAGCAATGTTTTCTTATAAACCCCTGACACTTATAATGTGAAAATGCACAATAGTGCAGATGTACTGACAGAAAATTTACTGCTTACACACAACACTGCCTAATAAAAACCAGGTGTTTATGATCCTGACAATGCGACCACGGAGCAAACACCTAATCACAACACTCAACCCACTTCACCCATTTCCCTCTAACTAGCAGAGCCTATGGATCAACAGACTGGGATTCTTACTGACCACTCATCGAGTTAGGAAATTGAAGTGAAGCTTGGATTAAGGATTGTAGTAATAGCTGGCTGCAAATGAGACCTGTAAATTCCAACAAACTCCAACTTACTTTAGAATTTAAAAAATAATAAATCAATTCCCATAGTTCTTTTATTATAAGGTGTTTCCAAATATAGATATATTTCTGAAGAAAGTACATGTTATACTTCCACCTGCTGGCCACCAAACTGGATGATCATCTGGATATCATTCTCTTAGGTGGAATGAAATCCTTCCAGGCAAGGCATCATGAACTTGACAGTCCCATTTCCCATTGAAACTGAAACTACTTTAAGACAAATTTTCTTTTTTGTTAAAATTGCACTTTTTTTAAAATGTAGATGTTTCCAAAGAAACAATTTCCATAATTTCTGATTATAATATTACAATATGCCTGAGCAATGAGCAAGAGGAGGCTTTCCAGCCTTGGGAACAAAGCAGGGACTGAAATGCAACTTGCAAAGATTTCCAGCTGCCTTATTTTCTAAATTATGATCCACTGAGAAAGTAAGCTAAGAAATCCTTTTTACCCAGCACAACTTGTCTTTCCCAATGACTGAGCAACCTCTGAAAGAAGAACAATAACTGGGATTAAAGTGTTCCTGTGCCTCCTCAGTGCACATACACAAGAATGGTAGTTCAACTATCAGCAGCCCTACAGAATCACGTCTCTTTTTCCCCATCTCTAACACTAATTAATTTTCAGTCTCCTTAAAATGTATTTTCTTTAAGCTGCCACAGTCTGTACCTGATTGAAATGCTCTGGCTCCTTCTGGAAGTCTGTAGCATTGTGGATTTCCCCTAGCTACGACAAACATAGTAGACAAGATGCAACTTGCTCCACTGGAGCTGTTTTCCCTTTCCAATACACTGCTCCAAGAGAAGCTTGACGCTTTCATGACTTTATCTAATGAGCCACATATTCTTGTTTTCATTTTAAACGAGCAGTATTTCCTGCTTTTAAAAATCCACTGATTTTATGACCAAAGTGTGGAAAATTTTAAAATATCCAGACCATGAAGTGTCAGGAGTCATGCAAGTTTGGGAAGATAGTAAATATGACCAAGACGTGACATTCCCATTTTAGGGTGGGATAGCATGAGCCACTATTCCCCCGGTTTTGAGTTTAATTAACGATTTAGGGTTGATGCTGACTTCAAAAAAGATTATTATGAGTGGATAACATCACATAACAGGCACTTAAGCAACCTCAACAACAGCCCAAGACTGCAGGGAAAAATAAGATTCTCCCAACATCTTCAGACACTAACTAAAGGTATGTTCCTCCTCTTCCAGTTGAGATTTCAGTACCAAAGTAAGAGTCTGAAGCCATGAAAAAGAGATAAGAAAAAGCAGGGCTAATTTTGTAACACACTAAGCTAGAAAGCCGCACCAGAGCAATGAGAGAAGGGCATTGTTTGATGTACTTTTTTATGTCTTTCCTTATTTTTTCAAGCCATTGTCATTGAGTTTCAAATTTTGATTCCAGTTAGTCCTTCTGCAGATGTGTGCCATTCTTCTCCTCATATACGAATTTTCATGCCTATAGGTGCTCTTTCCAAACTCTTAATCAAGAAACACTTAGATCAGCACCAATGGCTTTGACCATCATGAGGCCAAACTCTTGAGACAGTGTAAAAACTGACTGCTTGTAAGTACCACCAGCCCCATTTTGGAAACCTTACCCTCAGGTAAGGCTAACACCAGCATTCCCACTGAAAGAGGAATTAATGGTTGTCTGGGAAAATGTCTCCATAAATCCTGTCCCCAAACTACATTCTGAGAAGAACACATAAGGCAGGTCACATTACCACAAGCCACGGTACTAACCTAGAGAAAAAGTTATCTCCACATTCAAGAATGTAAAAGGAAGGATGACAAAGAAATACGGGCTGTGGAGGAGCTACAGCGCGCGTGCAGAGTGACGGGAGGTGATGGAAGGTCACGTATCAAGAGTGCTGGAGCTTTTACACTTCACTACAGACTGCCTTTTCTCTGGAACGGGAATGAAGGGCTGTCAAGTCTGAGTACAGCTAGAATAGTGGGACAGGGCTGTGGGAATTCAGGGAAAAATGTAAACATGGAAAAGTGAGGAAGGAGTGAGAGTGAAGGCAATCATGGGAAAGGTAGTAGTGTAGTGACTCAGGGTGAAATGCTGGCAATGCATTGAGGGATTTGGGGGAAGGGATGACGGAATATCCCACAAGGAAGTGAGTGAGGTCATCTAAATCTCTGCTCGCCCTCTTGCTGTTCCCAAAACAGAAGCTAAAAAAGCTACTTAAATAAATGCAGCTGAGTTTGGTAAAGGGCAAGTCCTCAGTTTCCTCACTTTCCTTGCCTCCCCGATCCCACCATGGCTCATGCTTGAATGCAAGACCCTTAAAATCAACAGGGCCTCAGTTTATGAGAGCACTGTCCTGAGCATCCTACGTTTTTCACTGCTTTCAATAGGATTACTTAGAAAATTTCTATGCACCTACCTGTAGTTATATCAGTGGCTTTTCCAGAAGCAGTAACTTTGCCTACAAATAGCTTGTTGTTTTCTGGACACTGTGACACAGCTCATGGCAAACAATTCTCTGAGGCATTTGTTCTTTTATAACACAGACTACCTTCTACTGTATGTAATGGTTCATGCATAAGCAATCTGGCAATCACTTTTCTCTACTGAATCTCCTTATTACCACTTGGTTTTCTCTTCAAGTGTACCATCTCTATTACACAAATTGGCTAGATAGGGGATATCTGCTAGGATACAAAAAATGTAACCTTTAAGAATAGTATAAAATGTCCTTTCATAAAGCCACCTGACAAATTTTTAAAAAATCCTTCTTAGTACCTTTGCTACATGAAGTCAGATGATTGTACTTCCTGTGTTTGAGTATGTGCCTTGATTAAACTAGAAACCTCCCACCCAATTTAGATGGACAATGAACAAGGTCAAATTTTTGCAGCTGGCTGCCAGCAGAACTTGGAAAATATCAACAAGGTCCAAAGACGCAAACTCAATGTGAGCCCTTGTATTTAGGCATGGCTCATCCCTCTCAGGCAATCATCTCTCTCCTGAGGCAAAGCAGTGGGCAACACTTCCCATCTCACTTGAGTAATTATATCTTTTAGCATATTTTGTTGGAGTAACTCTGGTTCTCACCATGTAATCTGATATCTTGTATCTTTCAACAGCTGTGGGAAATCTCCCAGATCTCCACTTCCGTGCAATCCAAATTACTACTAAGTCCTTAGAGGTGAAAGACTATCTTGACTTTTGGAACTGGCTGAGGCTTGAAGGAGAAGGAGGTATACCTGAACCGTTTCTTCAGGGCTCTTTTTTTTTTTGAAATACGTTCTTTACCTGGTTTTGCTGCTGAAGTGACCATCATGGCTAAACATCACTGTCATCGGCCAGGCAGATCATCTCCACTACCCAGAAATTACTGTGCCACTGGAAGGCTATCAGCAATTCTATCTCCTTCCACAGAAGCATTTCAGCTGAGTGTTAGTAACAGCTAAAAGACAGCTGAATACTTCCTTGTTGATTCATCACGTAAGAAAACCAGCAGCTGAACCCAACTCATACAGATTCCCTCTTGGGACACACCACAAAGGCAGAGATGTTATCAGGTGTTTTAATCTGAATGGCAGAACCTGGGCTCACACCAAACTTCCTGGTCTGTCAAGGTCAAAGACAGTATTTTTATAACTTATTTTCTGACAACTTCTATTATAGACAGTGAATGTTTAAGTGATTTTATCAGTCGCTAAAGCCCTACGAAGGATAGGCATGTAGCTCAACCCTCCCAAACTCAAGAATTCACACCCTGTAAGAGAGTAATTATCTGCACAGTTAACACACAAAAAGAAATGAGGCAACTGCAAACCATCCTCATGACCATTTCCTGCACAGACTTGAGGTTGCTTCCTGTGGTAGAGACAGCACAAGCCAGAACAAGGTGCTTTTGGCTGCCCTACCTGTCAGCTTCTGAATTTTAGAATCCTTTGATGTTACACACAAGCCCTCTTCCCACCAAAGGTGCAATACTTTAACTATATCACTTTTCTTTAAGAGCTCCAATGTACTTTTTTCAAAGAGTAACTCTTATTTAATGCTTCTCTTCAAGTGCACTCAGAAATGGCTGTTCTGAGTCAGAACATGTGACTTTAAAACTCGGGTACATGTTTGAGACAGGCAGACTTCACAGTGGCAAAGGCTAGAGACCTCACACTGTCCTAGAGTACCAAAGTTCATCATCACTGAAGTACACCATAAATAATAACCATGTCAGAAACCCTGAACATTTCTTAGAATCATTCTGCCTCCTCAGTTAAAAACATTTAAATTTTAGTGAATATATTTCCTGCATAAATGTGTAGCCAACAAAGAATAAGATGTTTAATAGAGTGAGCTTCCAGACTAGTAATGAAAATTAGCCTATCAGCAGAATCAATGTGTAAACTGCATACCAGCCAGTAACACAGAACATTATTACACGAGAGTCTGCCTTCCACTTATCTAAAGGATTTCTGAATTGAAGCCTGAAATAAGCCTGAATTATTGATTTGCTGTAAGAAAATGAAATATTAGAGATACTCACTTTTACCAGAATTATTCTTGCTAGCTCTTCACATACAGGCTTTTCTTCATCCTTCTTCAAGCCTTCTAATTCAAATAAGGTATTGTAATTTTCCAACATTTTTGTCATTATCTTGTTGCAGATCTCCTGTTCCTTTATCCCTTCAAATCCAGAGGGCACGCTAGAATTGGAGAGACGACAAAGCAGGGTGTTAGAGGGACTCAACACACAAAAGGTCCTGCACAGGGTCTCTGTAACATTTCAGTTGTGGATACAGGCTAGGTGGCAGGCACAGGAAACTTGGACTCTTTCTCTGTTGGTAACAACCATCACAGCTTGTTTGCAGTTTTTCTTATGGATATTAAATAACACACCTGTTGGCCAAACTACACTCTCCACAGGCTGTCTCTAACTGAGACAGTCACCAAATGAGGTGCCACCAACTTTGCTAAAAGTTGGGTTTCATGACACACAGCGCAGACAGCTCAGGCATTGAGATGCTCCAGACTGTTAAAGAGTCAGATTCCTCCAAAACCCCATTCATAATAACCTCAAAAGTACACAAGAAGGATAAGTGAAAAAATTAGGAAATCTCACATGCTAAGCAGAACACTAAAAGTTGAACACGGTCTTTGCCTTCAGACGACCTAATGCTGTACAGCAGATTTCTTAATCTAACTTTGGAGTTACCATTTCTTTTGCAAGTAGGGTCATAACTCAAAGGGCTTTCTAAAACACGGATGGATGCTGCCTTTTGCAAAACAGCCTAAAAGATTAATACAAAAAGTGGTTCCTAAGCTCTGTTTTCTGGGAGAATAACCAACTACTTGGCTGCTGAAGAAGCAGCTTCTTTCCCTCCTGAAACAGGCCCCTTTGCAGCTTACCACAGACCTTAAAGGCACACAGAAAAGGGAAGATACTGAATGTATCTGCATGCTTCCTAATGTATTTCACACAACTCTCTCACGCAGCAAAAAGTGCACGTCACTCACAACAGAGCTCACAATTCATTGAAGCATCTTGTGATCATCTGCTGGAATACAAGCTTTCTGCACATTTTACTGGACAATTTTATTGGCCCCAAACTGACTTGAATTCTGCTTTAATGCAAAAGTATGATCTCTGAAGAATCTTCTTCCCCAGTCATTCAGTCTTTCCTGTTGAACAGTATTTCCAGCAGGCACACCCTCTTCTCAGTAAGCTACAAAGTGGCTGCATGGATGTGAATTTCCTAAGGACCTTATAAAGCGGCAGAGACTGATGATCCGGAGTACTGAAACACAGGAAAGATTCAGAGTGTAGAAGCAGAGAAGCCAAAACCAAAAAAAAGTTTCAACTATCCTCTGGCTGAGGACAACTAGCAGATAGTTATATAAGAGAAAAACACAACTGAATTCCCCAAAAGCAAAATAAATGCCCCAAGAGCTATTTTACAGGGATGCAACTTGAAAGTAAACCACTGCTTACTGCAAAGAGTAAATAAAAATTTACAAATAACTACCTACCATAAAACTGCAACTGCAGTTTATTGGGGCCAGATGCGCATTTCAACAAGAAGGCTCTGAAAGCTGATGCTCCCAGAAATTTGGCATCAAAAAGTGTCTTTTTGTAGGGGCTATTGATTCTTCTCAATGCTTTATTCTCTGCCATACATCTACATATCCCATTGCAGCAGAACACATCTTTGTAAACTCCAGAAGAGAGTCTTTACTGCTATCATTTCAACATTTAATACATGCTAGAGTAGCAGGACCTGAATTTTAAAGGATTGAATTATTTTACGCTGTAGAATATTGGCAGCTATAAAAATGTGCCAGTCTCAGCCGACTGATTTTATTAGTGTGGAAGCTGGCCTCAGACTAAATAAAGAACAAATGGGACAACTTCTCTTGATGGATGTGCATGTACACTCACGCCAATTCACCTTAAAGAATGTCACATATTCACTAAAACTTAGTAACTGGCCTGAAGAAAGTGTATGTATGTAGTAGGCCCATGCAATTACTGTGACTGAGGGACACATCTTGCCATGCTAAATGATGTGCTCCAGAGCTGGCATGCTTGCAAAGCCTGCTTGCTTGCTAGTTCAGGCAAATGTTACCTTCCTGATTTGTTTCTCCAAAACAGAGTACCACTTAAATAATGGCACCCCTATTAACCTCATTCCCAGGAAAAGGACTGAAAATGTAATAGAGCATGTGCAAGTCAAAATAAAGACTTCAGACAGCAGAACTTTTACCTAAATCACATCTGCTGGGAAATACAGCCAACACTTCTCTACTGGCAACAGCTAGTAAGAAAATGCTCTACCTGGTTGAAAAACAGTCCAGTCTACAAAGCTTCCACAAAGCACAAAAAACAGTATTTAATTTCTGCCCAACTCCACTGCTTTCTTGCCCTTCCTTCCCCACACTACCTTGTCAGTTAAACTTTATTAATCAAACCTGTGAAAAGTCCAACATCCTATTCTGAACAATTCCGTATGAACAGGGTGAGATGCATATGCAAAACAAAAGGCTAAAGTTCGTGGCTTCAGTCTTTTTTAAAACACCTCTCTCTGAATGTAATTCAGCAAAGGACGATGAATTGATTTATTTTCATGGCAATGTAACATATTTTATTCATTGCCACCTCTCTGCCACTTAAACAGCCTTATTTAACAAAGTTTCTAATTTATTTCTCCTATAGTTGCTATTATTAGATGTCAATCACGATAAGGACTATTACATTCTTTGAGCTCTCCATGGTGACATTTTCCTTGCTACAAATACATGCTGAGCTGAAGATAAGTTTATATTATGAGCACACATCACCCTGCCTATTTATACAAAGTAAACTCCATCTGCTGCCACACTGCATGATCTATCAGTTCGACTAGACTTTTCTGAAAATGTGTGTAAAAAAATAGCATTTCACTTCAGCTCTTATTCTGAAAAGTCACGACATCTACAAATGTCACTTCAATTGACTAGAGAAACCCAGATCTGTGAGAAAATATTCTCTCACACTTCCACTTTCCTGATGCATACCCTACTCCTTGGAAATTTTTCATGCTCTTTTGTGAAGATCTTGTTAAAGCACCACAGTAAAACTGGGTTCATAGTCAAGGTTCCCCTATGTCTATTTTCATGCTAATTAGGTATTACAACTGTGTTGCTTTGAGAGTTAAGACACACAATTTACTCCAGTAACAAAATCCTCAACAGAGGGACTTGATCCCCTTATAGCTACATACGAACAAATTGCTTCAGTAGCAGCACCAGAAGCATCAGTTTCACTACCACAAACGCCAGAGGGGCGGCACAGACCTGCAGTTTCTATGGTTATTTCTAGAAGAAAAAGTGTTGATAAGTTCAGATCTATCTTAGAGATTTGTGCTGGGAAACTCCCACTGAAGTTATCACAGTGGCTTGCAAAGTCATCAACAGATATATAGCACAGGCAGAGCAGGAGCAAATTCTCTAGTGTCCCCTCCATTAGATTCCCTGGACACCTGCCCTTCCCAGAGAGATGCTCTGAATGATCTGTGTGCAAAGCACAACATGTCCACATTAAGTATTTGGAAAAAATGTGCCCTGTCTAAATGAGGTGCCAGCTTTAACAATATCTGATGCAGTTAAGAAGGGTCAAGGCCAAAGGTGCATCAGTACCACAAGTCTTGCAGGATATTAAAGACTGAAATTATTGGTGAGTCATTTTAAAGCAGAAAAAGCAGCAGTTCTCGAAGTTAAAACATTACTTGGTAACAGGACCAGGCTGTCAGCTCTTCCCTTCAAAATCTCATACCCAGCAGTATTTCACACTTCTGCGCAATGTCCTACAAGCATGGCTGGCCCACCCAGTGCAGCTCCATGCAGCTCCTATCCATGCAGATCCCACACCCACATGTTCTTTGGGTTCTTCCAGACCAAGTGCATGTCTCCTTCCATAGGGATGCTCAGGAAAGCTAGTCTCAAATGGGTTAAACCACAGCAAGGCTGTGTGTCACAACTTTTACTCAGAAGTAAAGTGACCGGAGGTCGGATTAACTCACTGTGAAAGAATTCCTTACATCTCAGGCATTTAGTTAAATGAATTCACCTCGGAGTCTCTGTAAATAAGCTGTAACAGGCTAAACGAAGAGCAGGCTTTCAAGACAGTGAATCTCCAAACATCTACTGAGAGCGGTGCAGTGACACACACAAACACGCACGTGGCACAGGACAGGCATCACTACAAGGCTCTGTCACCATCCACCACACCTGGGAAACTCGATTCAAGCAGCCAGTCATCTGTCTGTAATGAGCTGAACTGAGATCCCTGAACCGATTTCCCCAGGCAGCAACTGCTGACAGCTCCCTGTCACAACTGAGAACCAGAGATTTCCATGTGAAAGGGTCACCTCATTACGAATTCCCAACAGTGTTTGACCCCACCCTGTCTGAGATGAAGGATGCACATTACCATTTCCCCAAGTGGCTTTGCAGAAGCAGTTTGCATGGAATGACAGCACTGTAATCCTAATTTACAGCCGCTGCGGGCTACATGCTCTATAAACTACTTTTGCTGCTTGTACAGTACCTTTTGTAGAGAAGCACCACAGTCACCTCACCATTCTCCCAGGGGATCCTGCCGGAAATGGAGGAACTCAAAGGACAGGGAACGCTACATTGATTTTTTGTTTCTCCAGCCCTCGCAAAACATTTTCATTAGTACCTCAGATGCCCGTAAATCCCTCAACAAGCAAAAACGGAGATTTTGAGTAGAGTTGCAGTAATTTATAGAAGGTACAACTTGAGGCAGCCTGTTCTGTGCCTCTAGGCGGACTTTACTGTGCCTGTTACAGATGTGACCTGGTGGCCATAACTCGTCCACTTCAGCTGATAAAAGGGATTTGTCCTAACACACTGGTCTACAAACTGATGCAACTGAAAACAGGCACATATTCATGTCTGAAGACTGCTGCAAGACCACAGTCTAATAAGTAGCTAAAGATACAGCAACACTCACTTGAGACAGGTGTTCATCTCAGTCTGTGTGACTCGTTTATGTGTTCTGCATCATTTGCAGGCTTATGTCTCACCAGTCTGGGTGAAATGCAATGACAAATACAACTACTGAGATTTTGTGGAAGTGTTTTAGCTCCTGTGATACTGGAGAATACTGGAGAATCCTGGAGAGTCAACTCTGGGGTATGTACCTGCCTGCCTGTTAAAATCTGCTCCAGATTATTTTCTTTAGCATCAGATCTATGAGCCTAAGTCAACTCGGTAATTCTGCTCTATCAGCATTGCTTGCAAAATAATAAATAATTCATAAAAAATAATAGCACTAATAAATAATAATAAAACAATAGCATATAATGAATGATAATAATTAATAATAAATAACAAAATGCAAAATGCACGCTACACAGGTAACATAAATCAGTTAGAGCGATGCTGCCACAAAGACTTTACTGACTGGCTTCATTCAAATGCAAAATCTTTTGGTTCAGCAAAAGCTCCATTTTTCATCACAAAATTACAATGATAGTAGGCATCTTAGAGAGTGCAGCCCACATAAACGGGGAGAAAGGGCAGTCCATAGCCCAACATCTCCTTGCAAAGTACATTGCTCTCATTTCCAAACATTTCAAAGCAGAGGCTCTTCAAAAACACTCCTTGTGATTGTATTTGAGCTGTATTGCTGAGCTCAAATATTCATGAGTATTTAATATGATTATGGATGAGAGCATTTATAGCCTTGGTGTATTATGCTTGATGCTTTAAACTGTCATTATAGGCTTCAGCATATTGAATACTTATGAAAAATTCCTTTACAGTGCTGGAAAATGTAGTATTTAAAATCTATATGAACCCTGTAAGAAAGGTTACTCCTGCATGCTCCAATTTGCAATAATTAATGTTTAAACAACAATATTCGGTATTCAGTTTGCCCCCGATCCTGGACGCACATTTGTTTTTAAGATTGATGCAGAACTGGGACTGCACTGCTTGAAAACAAAGCCCATCTTCATAATGTTTCAAAGGCCAACATTACTCACTAAGGAGTATTAATTCAGCCCCTCTGCTTTCACTTCAGTTTCATATACCCAATCTGTGTAGGCTCCAAGGCTGCTAGAAACCAAGGTAAGACATTAATGTGTAACTTCAGATTTTAATTATTTCAAGTTCAGCATCTCTGAAATACCTACAGCTACCCTACAATCTACAATTTTCTCAATATCCCAAGATAATATACTTTTATTACCCTTCATTGCTCTTTATGCTACCCTTTGTGTAACTTCTGTTTTGTGCTCATCATACCTAAACAACTGCATCTAACTCCAGCATTTTAACTGGACACCTGCATTTGCCAGCCACTTTTGGGGGTACGGAGCAATCCCTCACAACATGCTAAATCTCTGCTGGAATGAAACACAACCAAGTTAATGAGGGGCTGAATGATGCAGGCCACACTCAGAGATTATTGTTTGAGAGAGAGCTGCAAAAAATGGGTGCAAATGGATCATGTCTTACCATGCCAAGCAAAGGACAGCGTAAGTGCAGCATCTCCTCTGATACCCAGCTCCAGGAGAACAGAGAGGAGGAGAGAAAACCCAGCTGGTCCTCTCTTTTCTGGCACAAGATGTCAGAGCCAAGCAGAGCCCACACAGCAGGCCTTAGCTAAGGCTATGTCTCTACAGGAGCTGAAATTCAGGTCAATGGACAATAACTTCCTCCAAGAGAAACCACGCTGCAAATGTTAATACTCTACACAGATTAGCCCAGCGACAGAAAAGACAACTATTTATGTTCCTTCGTGCTTGTTGTTCCTCCAGGGCTGTATTTCTCAATATACTTGACCTTTGCCTTACATCACAATAAATCTGAACAATCCGAGGTGGGAGAGAACAGTGAACCAAATCTCCAATCTTTTTTTAGCTGTTTGACCTTGCCCTTTACATGTTCTCGTATCTTACATCACATTTCATTACAAGGAATGCAAACAGGCATTTTTTTCCCTTCTTCTATTCATTAGAAATGCAGAAAGCACAAGATAATCTTTCCTTAGAAAAGCACCAGTTCAGTTTGTCAGACAGCAAGTAAGGAAGCAGGGGAAGTACTGGATAAGATAAAAGCAATAATGGTTGAAAGTTTAGGAGATGGGATACATTACAGAGGACATGATGTAGAAAAACAAAATGAGATTAAGAGAATTAAAATGAAGCCTGAATATATGGAAAGTGGCCAGGCAGCATGATTTATTCAGCTGTTAAACAACTTCGTTTATGGAGTAGGAGATACTATGCTTAAGTAGCTAAATTGTCACTAAAAATACCTTGCCAAAAGAAGTCCTTCACTATCAGCAGATGGGCTTTATCTTCTCTGACACTGTGCATTAACTACACAGACTCTGACATTAATTTTAGACATGAGTGTGAATTTCTGACAGAAAAATCTCAGTTCTTCCTGCTTTGGCAGTGTAATTGCTGACAAGTTGGACGCTGAGCCTTCCTTGTTGTGGAGAAACCCCCCATGCACTGCTCTGAACAAACAACGCAAAGCAAGAGGAGCGTTCGCTTCAGCATCCTACCAATATTTAATTTCTGCAGCTTCTCCACGGGCTGCCTGCAGCCAGTAGAGAGAGACAGCCCTGCCAAGCAGGCTTCAGGCAGCCTTCCTCTGTAGCTCTGAAATGTGTTCTGAGGATCTCCTTCTGGATGCTTGGCCAACCAACTGGTTAAGCCCAATACCTATAAACAGCACTGCAAGTGCTCTCCTCCCCCCATCAAATCTTTGTTGATACAGATGGTCACAGTTCCAGCAACATAAGACTGCATCCATGCAGGAGGAAAGGATATTTGAACTGTTGCTCACAATCTTTGTGTCTGCACCACAATCCCAAACTGCCTTGAAAAGATCAAGATCTGACGAAACGCATAGCTGAATTACCAGACGGTGAAACTTAGTTTAAATAAAAATCTACATCCATAATTCTAACCTATTTGGGTCTACAAAAAACCACATTAGCCATTTGTTAAGTGTCAAGCCTTGCTTTCAGTGCCTCTTTCGACACATGAGCATCATCTGCTGGGCTGGTTACAGTCACAAACAGCCTCACAAGCCACTGGGTTTTCACTTCCAGTGAACTCTGCCTTTCTCCGTCTTCTGCAATGGAACGAGGTGTTTCCATCTCTGTACCTTACAAACACTGTTACATCTTTTCCATGCCATCTCAGGAGCAGAGATCAATCGTGGCAACAAGTATACAGCTTTTAACACCATATGCTTTGGTTTAATATTAGGAATGCCAATTGCAATTCTGAACCACGGTTCTCTGCATTCTACACCAAAAAATATGCAGAGCTAATTTTTAAACTCTCCTGAAGGAAGTGATGAGTAAACTAAAAATTATTCTAATACTCACTTGGGAGCTTGAGTCATAGAGATTTAGCCATTAAACTCAAATTCTTCTAATTACTTTGTTTGTTCTGAACTCTGCTAATACATTTAGACAGAAATTCCCAAACTACCCATATGAATGCAAGTTTAAAAAATTATTTTGCTTTTCCTTGTCAGAAATTCGCAGTATTGTGCTTCCAGTAATTCTCATATTCATGTATGCCCATGCATAGTACTGTCTTTTGAGCATCCTTTCTTTCCGAGAGGAAAACAATTCTTTTCAAAATATACTTCATCTTTTTGTACTAACACAGCAAATGCTTTAATCCTGAAGTTCACCTTCATCATCCACCAGCAGCATCTTAGGATGAGACAGCTGTGTAGTCACTAGGCCAAGCTTTAGTTTAAGTGTCTCATTTCTGTATGTTCTCTCCCTAACCAATGGAAAAAGATATGCTCCTTAAAAAGACAGCAGGCAGCATCTAGCCTAGGTACGTGGAACTGTCTCAATATATTACAGGAACCTAATTTCTGTTTTCACTCTTTAAAGAAAGGTAGTTCTTTCTGAGAGGAAGATCAGGGGGATAGATTAATTGCTTCATGAGACTTAAGTTTTATTAGACAACTCAGTATTAATCCAGAGCGAAATTTTACAAAACTCAATACAAATGCAGCATTGGTACAAGGACTCACTTGTCCCTTCTTAGAGATACCACACATCTTTGAAGACTGATGACTGAACTAAACTGCTTAGGTGTTTCCCATGTCTGAGATCTTGGATGCCAGCCACTGGGTTCATTGCAGAGGTGAAGGTGCTAACGCTGCACTGCATCACAGCAGTGACTCAACAGAAACCTTCTCACTCAAGAGTGTTCTTGCACCTGGAAATAACTGTTCTTGCTACTGCTGCAAGCTGCACCAGCACGTAAAACACGTCTTCAGCACAAGCACCCAGGAACTGCTGCCAGTGAAAGCACCCAGTAAAATATTGAGTCCAGTAAGGAGTCTCAATGGACCAGTGGATCTCCACAAGCTCCAGAGCAGTTTCTGAATATACCAGAAGGACAGAGAGCCCAGAATCACTGGCATCTGAGGGCAGACACCAGACCACAAAGCCAAACATGCAGAGAGTATGCAGCATCCATCTCTAGAAATCATACAGCACCTGGATGCTGCATCAGAGTCCTCTTCCACCAAGTATCCTTTGCCAAAGGATCCTTCTGCAGAGAGCACTCATATTAAGTGATAGCAAAGGAAGAAACTTGTGTGAGCACAAGCCTCCGTGCACTGACACAGTCTGAAGGCCTTTCACTGTTACACTTCTGCTCTGCCACCAGTGCAGCAACACAAAACTGATTAACAGTTTAGCAAACAGCAAGAGGAAATGGGACAGCAACTCCACTTCCATTTGGCTCAAAAATAGCTTCAGCACTGAAGTTTAACACAGAGCCCCAGTCACTGCCTCCATTTGATCACCCTGACAAATTAAGAGTTCTGACATCTACATTTCTGGCCACCTGTCAGCATACGCGGAAAAGTAAAAACCCCAACTTACTGAAAGCAGTTTGGTCCAAATACAGTGGCAAGATTGCAAAGATTCATCCTGTTCTCTACGTGATGTTCAGCAACTTTTATCAGGAACTGGCACAGGTACTTCAGCAGGCAGTAATGAGCATCAGGCAGTTCTTTAAGGAGTTCTTTCAAGTAACTTTCCTTCTGCATGTCGTTTCTAGAGTCTAGGAAAAACAAGAGGAGAAAAAACATATGTATAAGGTTTTCTTCATTGCTGCCAACTTACTTACATGGGTGAGCAACCAGTGGGAGCTAAAATTCACTCTTGCTTCTGCTCAGAGACACACAACTCCTCAGTCTTCTTCAGGGAACGTGCATGTTTCTCCTGAGGCTCACCCTGGCCACCAAGGCCATTTAATTCTTACCTTTATGCTGTAACCTTTTTCCTGAGCAGATTGAGCAGTTACTAACAGTCAGCTAAGAGCTTTAGAGCATGTTTATCCCCACCTGGCACAGCTAAATCTGCTTTAACTCCCTCTCTATCAGATCTCCAGATTCCACGCTCCTTCTGGATGTCATCCCTACTTCCCAAACCCTTCTCATTCTGTAAGTTTCCCTTCCCATAAAAACCTTCAAAAACAAGAAAGCAAGAATGGTAAAACAAAGAGTCTCCTGAAATGCAGTGTTATACAGCACTACAGTACCTTCTGTGGGTGACAATACATATTCAGGAAGGAGTCTTGCTTATGGAAAAAATAAAAAAGACTGTTCCAGGCACTGCCACACTCCAAAACGAGTCAAAATGTGGCCCCATGTTGGACAGCAGCCTTGTTATACCATACAATCTTCTAGAATTTAGGTATGGATGAAAGTTTTCCATATTGAACTGAGTAACATCCAAGTATTAAAGAAAAAATTGCAGGAACTTCACAGATGCTGTGTTTATACAGACCCAGGTGGTGAACACAAGCTTGGCCTCACACACACCTTCTGCTTTATTGTGTCCTGCTGCTGGAATTGAATTCACGTGCAAAATTCTTTGCTCCTCTCCTCCATCCCAAAAACATCTTCCAAAAGGTGATTTGTACCCACCAAAATCTTGGGTTTACATGTCAATAAAAGCAAAGTTTTGAAAACAATTCAGTACTGCTTTCCCTTGATACCAAAACAGGATGTGTTAGTCCTTGCAAATACTAATTTCTACTCTCCACAAAAGCGAAATGTCACTGAAATTTTCCCATATGCATAAAAACCCCAAGGACTCCGCAACATCATTTTCAGACAGAAGACCTCATGCCCTAAAGGTTTTCCACACTGATCTAATTAGAAGCAGTGTCCATTAGCATGAGGCCATCTGTGCATTTCTAGTACTTCTTTCTTTATTTATCAGCCTTATGGGTTGCTGGTGCTAATGCTGTAACACTGTTGTGGCATAATTGTTTTTTCCTCAGACATGTACTGTAAGGTTTAAAAACAGTTCTGGTGGTTGGAAGGATGGCTTTACTCTACAGAGCTAAGGTGAGACCATGCTAAATGCTAAATGCTAACCTTCTGTGTTCTCTGCAACAGGCTGCCTTGTCCCAAAGTAGCTGCTGGCTTTCCCTGGGGACACAGCCATCTTCCCCATGCTCAAGATAACAAGGGATTTTTGCATTGAGAGGATGTTATGATCCTTAGCAAGGAGATTCATCCAGCACTCAATCAAAACCAAACCTTGCTCAGCCTTCAAGAGTCATTTTCAGCCAAGAAGATGGAATAGAACAGGCTGCATCCAAAACAGCTGAGCAAATAGGTGCTGCAGCTCTGCTGCATGCCCTGCTACCAGCATGCAGAGAAGACTGGCAGGAAAACATCCCATGGCTTGTGCTGCAGGAAAAAAGAACATTTTACATTTGCTCCATGTTTTTTTGGAGAGAAAAAAAAGAGGGGCGAACAAAAAATCTCTGAATACTGTTTAATGTATACATAAACACTCCAGAAGTCTCATCTTTGTTTTTACCTTTCATTTCCCAGAAATATTCCAGGGCTGCACTGAACAGTATTCCAGGAGTAGAGTGCTTTGAAAAGTGGTTAGCTGTGAGAATTAGCAGTCTGTATAAAAATGACTCCTGAGAACTCAACCACTGGGTTGCAATGTTATTTCTGTTTTACAATCGGACATTTTTTGTGGCAAATAAATAGGATTTATCCTGCAAACAAATGAGGTTTTTTATATACACACTTGCCACTTCATACAGCTGAAACTTGAGGGACTCCATCTACTTCCAGGCTTAGAATTCCTGTCTTACCTGACATGCCTAATACTGTACATGGCCTTTTAAAGTTTTATATGCATGGTGAATTAACTTTTTCTGTATCTGTTTTGATAGTAGTAGACTTAGTATGAGTTCTTTCATCACAGCAGACCAAAATTTAAAATGCCAGTCAAATTACAGGACCAAAAATTTCAACCAACTGATTAATTCTATCCTTTTTTCTACAGATAAGAAATTAGCTCCTTCAGAAAAGTCAAATATCAAATACGCATGAAGCAGATGAGAAAAAAAAGTCTTATTTGCTTGCTTATCACAAGCATTTTTACAGCTACAGAGAGGAAAAAACAATCATGACTTCGCTACTAGCAATCAACTTGGCAACAGCAAGAAATCTGATTTGTTATTTTATTTCTGCAGCAAAATTTCACAAGGCTTCTGAAGGCTGTATTAAATGGAATAACAATAAGGAATTTCAGTGCATTTGTATTTGCACTAATCAAAGTGGACCGTACAGTCTCTGACTTGATTACTAAGTATCTTTTTATGAGGCTTAAAACAAAACAAAACACAACTAATTTCCATGTAGCTAGAACATTAAAATTCACCTCCTAACATACTTTCCTTCAGATAACAAAGCAACTAGCACAGAGTGTTTTCTACTACAAATTGCTTGCAGTTATGATAAGGAAAGCCAAAGCCATCTCCCAGAAAAAAAATGTACCTCTTCCATCACCATCACCCTGTCATCTAATTAGGGAATGCCCCTGATAACTAATTGCCTCTCTGAGTCTCCCACCGGGACTTTAGACAGATGGGTACTTTTTCATTTACTGGAGGAATTTCTATCCCTTTCAAACTAGAAAGATGCTAATAACCACCACAAAACATTCCAAACACAGGTTTGCACTCTGACAACAAACAAAGCTGTTGGGCCCGTGGCCTCGGTATTTTCTGGATAGGATGTCCCTGTTCATTAACCATGACGTATTATGGGGTGTGAATCAACATAAAAAATGTTATTGCTGGGCACAGCCAAACCTTTGTTCATTTCTGTACTTTCAAGAACAGAGACAGATACCAAAACATAAGATCCTGGGAAATTACCCTAACTGACGGATAAAGAGACACTGAGTAACATGAGGCAGCAAACCCCATTTACTGAGCCATCAAATTCCTTCTCCTTGCGCAATCTAAGAAAATAGGGCTTTGGTCTCTCTCCTCCTTCTCTGGTGAAAAAACAAAGGGAAGGATCTCAAACTTTTCTTCCAAAATAATCCAAAAATCAAAACCAATTTGTTGATTCTCCTGCTGATGACATTTCATAGATTTCAGCTTTATTTTTAAAAATTCCTTTTATAGTTTGTGGCGAATCTAGACAGCGACATGTATACACAGTATTCCATGCACTTTGCACAATTTTCAGGACAAGTGTACCTCTGCTATCCATAACTGTACTTCTTCAAACAGAACAGCTTTTCAACTTATTAGAGAGCAAAAATAGTCTTGAGTCATAATAACAACCCATTCTTTGGAGCATTCCTCCTCCTTTTCAGCTTGTTTCTAAGTCAGTCACTAAGATTTACTGAGCCGGTAGCGACCATCAGAAAAACATCAGAGCACCAAAGTGGTTTATGCTACCCACAATTTTCAAGCACAGCACATCCAGCTCTTTTGAAAATTTTGCCCAATACAGCATAGGGAAGGGAAAAGGAGGAAAATAAGAATGAAGGCTAAGAGGAAGGTGCTCTCAAGGCAAAGACATTCACCTTTTTATTTCGGGAGCCTTCCAACAGCCACGTGCAACAGACAGCATCTCAGCTGAGGCCTGCAAGAGAAGCCTAGATAGATGTGCAGTCAGGACAGGCTTGAATCCAAGAATGAAAGAGAAAGGATTGGGCTGAGGAAGGAAAGAAAACCAGCAGCCTCAGGCCATGTCTAGGCTCAGCAGCCAGAGGACACAGAACAGAGGACCAAGGAAGCCAGCAACGGCAGTTGGCACCTCAAAGCTGAACTAGGGACTCATTAGTGAGGAACAAGTCAAGGAGATGAGTGAAAAGGACAGGCAGTCTCTCCAAAAATGTTAATTAACTAGAAACAGGAGTCTCAACAGCGTAGGAGGTACAGACACATTTGTGAGGGTGTTTTCAGTCTCATTCAATTTCAGCATACACCCACAGCTCACAACAAGAGGGACATATTTTCCAATAGTTCATGCTATCTCTGAACATATTGAGTGTCTCTGACACGCTAGAGACACAATCTAATTCCCCAATTCATCTCTGTTCATGTCACTCATTCCCTCTGCAGAACGTGCTGCCTGAACATCACTAAAGGTACGGAATTCCTGCAAACAGGTGTGTACAATTGTTTTGCTCAAGTCTCAAACGCTCTGACCCTAAACAACTCCAGCCCTGAAGCACCGAAGCCACATTATCATAGTGCTATGCCTCAGCCAATTATCTGTGCTGTGAGGTGAGGAAGAGAGGCTACTGCTCAGTGTCATGCTACCACATCTGCATAGCTTCCAGCTGCCTTGCATACTACCACACCAGAGAGCAGACAGAAAAGCTTGCATCTGTCAGCAGCTCTCAACGTGCCCTGGGAAGCTGATCTTTGGCACAGAGGCAGCAGGTTGTGCATTGCAGTACCATGGCACCCACTGGGCTGTCGGAGGAATTAAAGCATTTCTTTCCACCTCCGCAGTCTATGGGAAGTGGGACTCCAGTCTCTCTCTGCCAAGAAACAATCTGCTTCAGACACGATCCTTCAGACATGATCCTGCCCTAGAGAGAAAAAAATCATGCCTTGTTGCCACCGGGAGCAGAAATGTTGTAAGTCCTCCTCATAAGAAGGCTGTCATCACAATCCAGCTTGAGATACCTCACTCTCTATCATTACGGCACTTTGCAGCGCTGTATTTATCCTTCATTCCAACATATTGGAGGAAGAGCACACTTCTTTTGCAACTCTGGTGAGTGTCATATGCATAAAAAATCCAGTTCCAAGAGTTTTTACAGCATAACAAACGTCATCTGCATGTGGAAAACTGAAGTTATTTCTCTAGTTTGGAAACAGCTCTGATAACACTAAAACGACAATAAAAGCCAAAGGAAAAGGTTAAAATCATGTCACAAGAGCCTGGAGAATCACAGATACCTAATGAATCTGATTTGGTGCACTGCTGCAGTTACCACGGTTAAAAGGTCAGCTCTCATCTATTCATTTTCACAGTCACTGTTCAGATCGAAATTTGACCTCTAAAATCCCCCAACACAAGCTGTATTTTTGGTTCTGCTTGTTCATGTAACTCAAACAGCTGCTGGCTACTAAGTGTTCTGTAAACTGACCTGTTGATCCGGGGAGCTGGTCCTTCCCTTCCACCGCCTCCCATCCCTCTCCCTGAAACTAGCAAGGCTGTTCACAGGCACCTGACAAAACCATGCCAGCCATCACAGGCTGTGAGCAGGAGGAGGTATGGGAATTAGAACTCACATCCAGCTGCTGCCCACTGAAAAAATATAAATTCTACAGGATGGAACAAAGTCAAGAAGCCAGAGGGACGAAATAGCATTAAACCTAATTAGACTGAGTACGAAATGAAGACAGAGTCCGTATTTCACTGCACCTCCGCTGGAGGAGGGAATGAAATAGCAACACCAAAGAAGAAATTTCCAGTACAATAGCACTTTGTCTCGATGAAAGCCAGTGACCTGTGAAAGGGGTAAGAGCTGTACGTACAGTTCCTAGTACATACGGATGTCTTAAGAGCCAGCGTTCACGATACAGAAGATAAGGAATGAAAAGCCAGAAGGAATAAACAAGCTCAGGCAGGGATTGCTGTATGGGAGCTGCTAATTTCTGGCTGAGGTTTCTCTAAGTACAGCCCATTTCACATGGGTGGGCACAGCTCTGCTCAGCAGTGAAGCCTCAGCCACAAGAGAGATTGTGATGGACAATTTTTACCCCAGAACTCCCTGTAAGGAGCAGCCTTTATTTGTTAGGCACTGTGAGGAGACTGGCCAACACCAAGGTCACTGTCAGTGTGTGCCTGGCCTGCGCTTGCAACACACATCTTCGATCAACATCGTTTACAGAGGGAGGCCCTTCTCAGCTCCCACTGCCACTGTCCTTCTCCAAGGGCACAAAGAGAATGCCAGGACACACCATGATGTTTTATGGAACTGCATAGTCTTGGCATTACATTGAATATTTATATAAACATACTTTAGGACTTGGTGGCAGCACGCAGAGCTCTGTTTCACACAAGACTGCACAGGCTGCAGACAGCAACACCAAACCAGCTGTGTGGACTTCCTGAACGCCAGCAGGACAGCTTCTCTCTTTCATAATAGGTCAGATTATTTCTCTTTGATTTGGTAATAAATTTGATAGCTGGAATTGAAGAGGGTTACAGCTACAGGTAAAATTTGTAATTTTCAGTCCAGCTATTTTTAACTAGAGGAATCACTCTCTAACCATTTTTATAGTAAGTAAAGTAACTATGTGTTTTTCTCAGGCCAAGATCTCAGCTGGCTTAAAAACTGCTGATAACAATCCCTAAAAATACACCAAAAGAAATCTAGCATAATCCTAAAAAAACATTTCCCATGCAAAGCTTCCACAGGAGGGAATACAGAGGTTGTGACAGAGCTTGTATTTGCCTTCACTGTAGACATGCCGCAAAGTGGCTCCAGATTCAAAGTTATTTTTTAATAACCTGTTGACTCAGAAACAGTTTGACCTACTCTCTTCACAGTTTACAAAACGAACACCCAGGCACGCACTCTCCTGGTACCATTTTGCAATCAATACCCTTGCACATACTTTGATAACTGAACAGATAACTCCTGCAATCCTGCACAGCTGGTTGATCATTTAACTGCAAGCAAATGCCCACCTACACTTAAGCTAATCTGAACACGATGAAAGTCATCAGGGCCTTTCATAACGACTCATTTATGCTGTATTTTCTACAGCATGAAAAACCCTTCAAGTTTTCTTCAAACTTTACAAAAGCCACAATAGCCAAGTGGCATTTTTCAAATAAGACCTTTTTTCCCCTAGTCAAAATTATAATGGCACTAAGCTGGATCTCATTGTGAAACACAGGAAAACTTAGCTATGAGGACACGTCACAGTTGGATGGATTTCTGCAGAACTGGGTTCATAGGTTACACCAGTAACTTCATTTGGAAACAAGAAAGTTTGATGAGTAAATCTGCTAAGTAAGGATATCCATCTCATTTCCCTGGAAAGCACTGGGGGGATTTTGCCTTTCCTGTGGGAGACAGAACAAATAAACCTTTCCACAAACACCACAAACAGCACGGCTCACAAAGAACGTCAATAGTTCCTGGTACAATACACCAATATGACCTTTGTGGGGGCAGGGATATGGAAAAGCAAAGGTGTGACTTACGCTAAATTTACACTTTAACTGTGATTTATGAGAAGGAACATAATTAAAACACAGCTCATGAGTCAAACCTGGTGAAATATAAAAGACCCCAAGGAAAGCACAGCAATGACCAGAAAAAAGGGACTTTCTAAAACAATAGCTTCCTACACAACACTTCCTGAACCCTATCCTTGTGCCCCAGACAAAATACTAAATAGGGAAGGTGTTTTACACAGCCGACATACAACCTTATTACAGCTGAAATGTCTGCACTCGAGGTAAAGCACAAAGCTCTTCTCCAGTGCACCACCATCACTCTCTACAGCCCAAAAAACAAAAGAAAGAAAGAAAACACACGTGAGTGAGTATTCTCACTCCTCTTGGAAATGGCTAAACTTCCTCTCCACTGAAGGCAAGAAAAGTGGAAGGGAGACCTCAAAACAAGAGTGTGAGAACTTTGCACCACCTTCCACTACATATGCATGTCAGAGAGCATGCTCTTCCTCTGCATTCTCCAGTAACTTTACCCACCCACCTTGCAGCTTCTTAGGAGAACATAAAGAAGAAGTGTTGACTGCCTGCAGCAAGAGAGATGAACTGTCAGTGACCCACAGGGCCAAGGAACAGGGCCAAGCACCACTTATTCCACCTACCACCACCAGAGATTGTCAGATACAGATGAATTAGATTGAAACTTGCATAACTCTCTGTAAAATTATTTCAGAGCTTTCCACAGCAGAAGTGGTGTTCTTTCCTATGGCTGATCCACCACTTGAAGGTGGATGAGGGGGTGTCAATAAAAAAAACCCCAGAAATCTTCCATGTTGTGTGCTATGACAGGGAATAAAACATAAAGTCTGCTGTTACTTGCAAACTGGTTCTTTTTTTGATGAACAATCACATTACTTAGTGAGAAGCAGAAACTCAGGCAGCGTATGCTTTTGGCCCAATTTGACCAGCAGATGAAGTTCTCACTTCTCAGAGTCCATTACAATGAAACTGCTAGAAACCACCCTAGCAAACAGAAGCAAATCTGAGTCCTAAAGAGACTGCAATTATTGTCTACAAGCCCACCCAAAGAAACCAGCTGATCATTTCACTTTTTATTCAACAGATATAACTGGATTAGAAAATCATAAATAGTCCAGGCTTTACCAAATACATAAGAAACATTTTTCTGCCTCTTGTAAGAGGGTTGCACATCTGGGAGCAGGCAAAATCTGAAGCCAAAGGAAATGAGGAACAAAGTAAGTAAACTAAGAAACCAGTTATCCAGAAAGAAAGTGCACTGACGGATGGAGATTTTACCTCTCACTTACCCTGGTAAAGCTGAATGAACCTGGGATGTAAGGCAGACGTGATAATCCCATCTGGCAACTCTCTCAAGAACAGTTTCAGCAGACTGGCTGCTGAGTACACATCACCATCTTTAACGAGTTCCACCTCTTCCCCACGCTCGTACTGCAGACGCAGCTGCTCCACCATTTTCATGCTGCCATTCACCCTGAAGAGACCTTCCTGTGTCATACCTGTAATTAAAAATCTATTTAAGATTGAGCTGAACTACCACATCCCAGTGATACCATGAAATAGATATTCTAGTTTGGATAACACACATGTAGTAATACAAACAAGGGCAATTAACACACCATAATATAAAAAAAAATACTACTTTGTCCCCAGAAACCACCCCCCCCAGTCAGGTAGTTGGATTATGATAAGTAAGAAGTACTAAGGACAAGATCTTGAGGTCTGAGATACTCTTTGGAGAACGCACAGCACAGCAATGCCACTGAGTTGTCTCACACCATGGAGAAACCAACTGAGACAGCCACATTTTCCACTGGTATATTTCAACAGAAAAGGATCCTACAAAGGACTCTACAAAACAGTTCTATTGTTTCATTTTTGCAAGTAGCCCACTACCTTGAGCAGGACTGCCAAACTCACACATGTGATTACTTCCAGCTTCACGCTCCAGGGTAACATGTTCTTACCCATGACCATCATGAGGCAAAAACATCTGAATATGTGCAGAGTGCAGCAGTAACTCCATAGTGAGTTCTGCAAATTTATGATAGTAGGAAATCTCAATGAGCAAATCATGTTTCTTGGACAGCACAAAACCCAAAGTATTTCACAATGAAAAAGAAATGGTATCGATCACTAGAGGCCAGACACTCCACACCCTGTAAAGCAGATGTACAAAAAAGGAGGCTTCAACAGAGGAAGCCAGATGAATCATACTAAATTGAACACCACTTTCCAGGCACTTGTTAAGATCCAAAACCTTTTGTGAAGAGCCTAAAACTGAACTCTGCAAATTAATTTTTCTCAGGAACACTTTCACCTCAAAAATTCTGCCTTTTCTAATGCTGTGTCTATGGACCTGCTTGCTCTTTCTCAGAAGCGTAACACTAAGAGGATCGAAATAGGTATCGTTTTCATCAATTCAGACTAAATATCAAGGAACTGCAATCTGACAGAATCCTTCCAGTCCAGGAAATCAACTCCGAGCAGAGTTTGTAGAGGAAAATAACCTCTTTTATTGGACCAGAAGACAAACTGCTCTAGCAAGGGGGAAAAAGGGACAAACATTCAAACGTTTTACTTGACTAATATGAGAAACTGCTGGCAGAGTTTGTATTCCTGCATTCACAGCAAAATGCATTCTCATGTGACATGCTGTGCTGCCATCTCGAGGGCAGAAAAGAGCTCATCTCAGTAATGATTTTTGTTTTTGCAGCAGTAGGTGAGCAAAGGACACAGCCCCCACACAGATCAAACTTCCTTTCCTCTTTCTCACTCATCTATGGAAATAAAGAGAGGCTAGAACATCCTGAGAACAGTAATTAGAAACTACTAAATACAGCACAGGGAAATTTGGCTTCATCTATAAATTTGGAAATAGGCAGCTCAATGCAAACTTAGTTTAAGGATGTAGCTGCCCAACAGTCAGCTCAGCCAGGGTGTCTGGGCCTTAGTTAAAAATGCCTTCACAGTTAACTTCACCACTAATTTACAAAACAAACCTTACACAGACACAGGACACCCATTTCAACAACTTTCCATATAAGAGGGTATCTTTGAGATCTTGCTTGCATTTTTTGAGGAAGAGAATGGGCTTTATCTTTATCGGGGCCAGATAATCAACTTGGCATTCAGAAGCCCAGCTAATCTTGCTGCAGAGTAGAAAACTTGGCTTGTTTAGTCCATATTTGGGACACAGTCGTGTGGGATTACGATCTTTTTATGGAACACAGAGCACAGCTCACAACTTGCAGTCAAGAGTGTTTGTCAGTTTCTGGTTTTGATCAAACCCTAAATGATGGAAAGCTTTTTCTTTCTCTTCCAGTGTCCTAGCAGGCCATTTTAAGGCAGGTTGAAGTAGATGAAGAAAGATGCCACTGTGTAAAGGTAGGATCACATTTTAAGACTTGCACTGTACCTTAATCCAAGCTAATTTTCAAGCCATGTTTGCATCTATGAGCTTCTGAGGATCTATCAAGATACAGCCATAGAATCTAAGCCTCTGCAACTGGATTATCATTACTAAGTAGCCAAAAGAAAAACCTTAGGGTAAGACCAGAGGCAGCTTCTTAGAGGATGAAATTACCACCACAAAACCCTTTCCACTGCTGACCAAATGCCATACAACACATCCGCGCACCAGTGGTGCTCTAGGTTTCTGCAAGGAGATGTATTTCAACAGCAGGAACTAATCTAATTCCCACTAAATGAATGCAAAGAAAAGCTAAGAATTGAACACCTACTTCCTTGAGGGGATTAACAGTAATTGGAATGTATCTGAAGACCTGTAAGAACTTGTATTCCTTTTCAGTAATATTCTCTGATGGGGTGGGGGGTGGGGGTGTGCCTGTGACTATCTCCACACAGAGAAAGTGTTAAAGACAATTGTTTTGCAACTGGAAGATGACACAAACCTTCAGAAATGGAATACATTCCATTTATAAACTGAACAGCTTGTTCATGAGTGTGCTGCTACTTAACACTGTACTTTACCTTTACAAACATATTAAAAAGTAAGTCCAGCATCAAGGCAGAAAAAAAAAAGAAGCAAACCACATACAGTAAGATTCATTGCCTGTGGTCAGTGCCACAAAAAAAGGACAGATTCTCCCCTTTGAAGAGTCTCACATAAAGAGTGCTACCAAGGAGAAGTGACTCCACTAAGCTTACCATGCTGGGTGAGGTACTCGACTATATTCCACACAACTATTGGGATTCCATTTTTGCTCAGTCCCTGCTGCTGGAGTTCCAGAAGACTCACACCAAACACCTTTGGACAGGTTGTGTCCCTCTGCTTGTTCAGTGGAAGCACAGCTATCTTTTTCATGTCCTCCTTCAATCTCACAGCTGATTTGTTTTGCTTAAAGGAGCAGAGGGAAAAAAACGTGCATTAGTCACATTTTCTGCAGAAGGTTGTGTTGTCACAACACAAGCACATCCATCAAAAATGGCTTCTACACTCCAGAATTAGGGTTTGGCCCCACTTCCTTTTAATCCACAGGAAAAAACTTCTGTGAAGTAGGAAAGTAAAAATGAACAGAGAAAAAAACTAGAAGAGGAACAAAAATATAGGTAGTCTGTAGGTAAGGGAGAAAGACAGACTTTTGTAGACAAGCTTGTTACTTTATAGAATAACAAGTAACTGGGAGCAAGCAAGCAGGACACTGCTGTTGTCAACTCATGAAAATCACAGGTATTACAAAAGCACCTGGACAAACACAAACAATCCCAATACACTGCCAGTAGCTCAGCTTGTCACCAAGATGCCCATCAGGGAAGTACTCTGCAGAAGGTTCACTACATTCTTCTTCCAAATGCTGTTTCCTAGGGATTCATTCTGGCCACTGTCAGGTGAGATGAATCCTCATGAAAGATTTTCTGTTATGTTTAGTATCTGCTAAGCCTGAAATTTAATTACTGAGGTTTTAAGGTTAGAAAGGGACTATGTAATCTAATCACACATAACAAGGGGGGTGGAAAACCCACTACACAATAAACCCTTAATCCCATTCTGGTTCTTCTGGAGGCACAAGTTTTGAGTTGCAGTGACAGAGAAAACATGGGAAGACAGTCAATAAAACCCAGAGGAATAAAACAATACATGATTAATTTATAGGACTGATAATAGACAGAAATCCTAATCAGCCTACAACAATGCACATTTGGGAAGACACTTCAAGGCAGAGCAGCAGCATCACCCACCACAGCTGCAATCACACCACAGGAACTGGGAACCACTGCTACACAGAGTTCAATCTCTTTGTTTAAGAAGTCCACCACTGACATGATGCTTAAAAATAAACTTATTCCTCCTGTGTTTCATTAACAAACTGGTAGTAGAAACTGTACACATGGAGAATACTGTATAGTAACACAAAAGAGTGCTCAGACTCTTGCCTAAATTCTTGACACTTGAATGTGTTAAGACAGATTTTAGCACAGCATATACATTTTATTTTATTTTAAGCAAGCCTTTAAAACATGACACCTGAGACACAATATTTTTACTGTAGTCTGTAAGCAATATGAACATCTTCTATGCTGCTATTAAGCATGATTGTCCTTTCAGATATAAAATGATCTGGCAGTTTACTCACTTGGCTGTGCTTTTCCCATTAAACACTTATTTGAAGCATATGTGTGCTCTATAATCCCAGGTCCTACACAACACTAGTCTGATATTTACAAAAGATGTTGCTTATATAAACATCATAAATATGTTCTATTATTTGTGAAACAGAATTGCAATATTGCATTATTGTGGCCATTCTATAAATATTTACAATGAACAGTAGATGCACCAGTGTTTGAACTAAAATTTGACTGACATTAAAATACCACATCTCTTTTAAAAAGACATGTTCCCGTTAAGGATTAAATGAATAATAAACAGTTTTTATTTCAGGCAGACACATGCCAAGGGAAAAATCACACAGACTAGGTTAAATTCAGAAGACAGCAAAAATCCCTTGAACAGTTTCTGAGCAGCTGTCATGCTCAGAGAGCTTTTCCAATTAAGGCCTTCAATTAAGCCTCACAATCTTGCTCAGTTACAGGTTTCCAGCCTGTTTCAACATTCGAAAACCTGAGTCACTGAGCAGGATTTACTTGGGGACACTCTCTATTTAAACCTGCATGAGAACCGACACACGTTTGCCATGTCCACAGAAATAAGGGAGGAAATTTTTGAGCTTGTTTCAGGAGTTGGAGAGGCTGCGCTAACTAGGAACAAAAATTATGTGGTTATCCAAAACACACACCTAATCAAAATCAAAATAAAGCCATCCCCTCAAAACAGCTCTGAAACAAAGAGTTCAGTGTTTTGTTGCCTTATAGATGGAAGACCTTACTTTACACAGAGAAAACGTGTCCAAGTACTAATGCCACTGCTGCCGATTTCCAAGACTGGGAAAGCAACTTAATCATCCCTGCACGATGCCGCCAAAAAGTGCCGCCCAGACACTTGGAAAAAAGCTATTTATACGCCACAGGGACGCACTTTTACAGCTCACCCAACAACTTTAACGCAGGGAACGCGGCAGCGCAGCTGCTCTCTGGGTTTTCAAAAAAAAAAAAAA
>VXBT01004292.1:1335793-1401198 GCA_013400235.1 Oriolus oriolus | reverse complement strand
CCCGCGGCTGCACCGCGCGGCTCCCGGGCATCACCGAGGCCCCGGGCCGGGCAGCCCGGACCTGCCGCTCGGTACCGGGCGGCGAGCGGAGCCGCTCCGCCTGCGTGCGAGCGTGGGCTCGGGCCGAGCCGCTGGAAGTGCTGCCGCGAACCCGCAGAGCCCAGTAACGTTAGCGGGGTGCGGGGGAACCGCAACCGCGCCCGCCCGAAGTGCGAACGGAGCCGGGCCAAACAAACCCTTCTGTGCCACGGCCCCGCAGAGCACGGTGCGGTGCAGCACTTGGCCTGAGTTTGGAAAGTGTGAAGCAGAACGAGAATTGTCCTCCGTTACGATTTTCCATCTAGGGATATGTTGGTGAAATAGAGAAAGGTAAAAGTGAAAAGTGGCGGGGAGGACACCGCACACAGCTAGCGACTGCCAGCAGCCACGGCGTGGCAGTGGCGGGGAGAGGAATATATTCCCCCAGTGCCCTTCTCCCGGTCACTGCCGCGTGGAAGCAGTGTTTGTCCTAGAAATTCAAATTACGCTTCAAACCAGAACTGGGGAGTCGTGGCGTTTGATTTTTTTTTGTGGGAGAAGAGCCCACGCACACACGTGCTTACTTCTATATCCGCTGAGATGTAAGCGCTACTCAGCAGGGCCTGAGCATCAGGGTAGGACGGAAGGTCTTACTTTACTCTGGCACAGGGACAAAAGAAAGTCTAGCCAAGTAGAGAAAAGGAGAGGAAGAAGAGCAATCTCTTTCATGCTCAGTTTCTGTTTTCCTCTCTAAGCCACTCTAACCTGAAATTACAACTTTCCCAGTTGGTGAGTTTACAAAAGTTAGATTTAGTTAGCATTGATGTTTTAATTTCACTTTAGGACTGTCAAAGGGAATTGATATAACATCCTCCCTCCTCTACCCCCTCTTTCCTGTAAGCCGCTAACTTACTCTTCACATGAATCACACACAGCCCTTTTCTTCTTAGTCCTAATTGCAGCTTCACCGGGAAAACCAATGACGTGCTTCAAACTGTAATCCAGAGAGGGAATTAAGAGAATCTGCAACTCCTTGGAGACTGCAATGGGGGGTGAAGAGTTCAAACATGAACCCACAGCAGGGAACAGCAGCTATGGCATTAAGGCTTTCATTGTATATGTTGAGAAGTAGCAGGTACATTATCACTCCATAAAAAGCAAGTCCAGAAATCGAGCTTTAGCATCTCTTTATCAGAGCCTAGAAAGTCACACTTTCCGTTAAGTCACTGGAGCGCTTGGGGCTGTGACATGCTGCTAACTTTCCTCTGTGTTAATAGAGACACTTCGATTACTGGCTTAAAGTCTTGAGAGAGCTGAAGGCCAGCATACTCCTTTCCTTTGTGGCAGAAGAGTCAAAACCAGACTGAAACTTCCACAGTTGCCTTTGTCCCCTCCTGACTTTTCCACAGGGCTCACAACCCCTGTGCAGGGCAGAGAAAGATTTACCTGAACTTTTCCTAACCCCAGCCAAGAAATAAATGTATTCCTTCCTGTACCTTCCACCCTTCCCACAGAGACATGTTTCTGTATATCCTGATCTTCTCCTCCTCCCTGCACTGAAGCACCGCCCTTCAGGGTGACTGTTCAAAAAAAGGAGTGATGAATGGGGAACAGCAGTATATCCTTCTGGTGCTGCAGAAATCAGCCAGGATGCTGTGGTATTTGACTCTAGGTTGCACGTTACTCAGGAAATCTTCACTGTTTTCCTGCAAAAAATTCAGAAAATCTGTAGAAAGCAAAAAATCAGAAGCAGTCATGATTATCATAGAGAAGCAGAAAACTCCCCAAACCCAACAACAAAAAACACACCTCTGTATACAGCTCCCATTGTGCTATTTCATGTTTTCTGGCTAAGATGTTGCACCAAACAACTCTCTCTTCCCTTTTCTACTCCTGAGGAATTTTAGACTGCATGGACAGTGTAACTGCAGGATGAATATTTGTGCAACTTGTCATAAAATATGTCTAGAGCCATGAGGGCTCAAATCAGAGCAAATGCATTGTGAAAGACTGATGGAAAGTCAGTGAGACCCACGAGTTGTGTATTGCTGGCTTTTATGACATACCATGCCCACCTACCTTGGGTCACACAGCTGTTTCCTATAGTTCTCAACTATGTGGTTATATTTGTGTAAGAGTACCTCGATGGCTTTTTAACATGCCTGTCTTTTCAGGGCAACCAGCAGAATATGTTCACTAGCTGAGAGACAGCCCTCCACCACCTCCTCTCTACTTCCATGTAACCACTAAATGCTAATGTAAAAGCATTGTAAAGGATGGGCTAATAAAATCATGCAATGAATCAAAAAAGCAAAAAATATTTTTTTTCCTCTTTCACTTGTTTACAAATAAGGCATTTAACCTCAGATGTTGAAACAACATTCCCAGAGGGGAAGAACAGCTGGGGTAGTGTTAGAAGTTCAAAGGAACTGCCTCACACCTCTTCTGTGAATGATGCAATATGTTGCTCTAACCTGATTGTTATTCATCATTTCCACAGTGACAGCAGGATTCAACACCCATTTCCTAAGAGCCCACATAAAAACAGGCTGCTGTGAAATAAATGATTACTGCCAGCTCTGGCATCCTTGGCCATTACTCTGTTCCCTCCTGGCTAGCCAGCTGCAGGATACTTGCTGTGACCTTCCAGGGTGATCATGGGAAGGTCAGCCCAACTAAACTGGAGCATACTCTAGTCAGTAAGACCTGGCAGCTACAAGTGAGAGCAGGAAGCACAACAAGAAATCCAGAAGGAGATGGAAATTGCCAGACCAACACATGAAAGAGAGTAGGTTTAGATTAGATATTAGGAAAAAACTCTTTACAGTGAGGGTGATGAGACACTGGAACAGGTTGCCCAAGGGAAATTGTGGATGCCCCATCCCTGCAAGTGTTTAAGGCCAGGTTGGATGGAGCTCTGAGCAACCTGGTCTAGTGAAAGGTGTCACTGCCTATGGCAGGGGGGTTGAAACTTCTCATCCAAAAAGCAGTAACAAGACACCCTTTCTTAGAGAAAAAAAAGGGCATGCAATAAAAAGCATATGATTCACTTCGATCACAACACCTATGCAAAGGTTTTGGAGTCAAAATAAGGATGACTTTCCCTCGGATGTTGTTCTTGTAAATGCATTAAACATTTCAAATATCTAAAACTAGTATTAATAAGGGGTGGTGGTGGTGTTGTTGTTGCTTTTGTGAACAAATACATGGCTACCTTGCACTTCTCCATGAAAACCAGAAAGTGAAGGGGACTAGAAACTATCTCATTTTCCCTTCATTGTGTTGTCCAAATGAGAAAAACACCAAAATTCACTAGGCAGCACATGGAGGACAGAAAATTAAACCCAGCATTTTTGAGAGCTATCTTACTGAAAGATGGGGCAGGGATCTGTGGTATGACTCTTTTCTAATGTAAGCCCTACAGAAATGGCAGGCTGAATTTTTAATGTCTTCACATCACCTTTGCCCTTCAAGGCAGGGGAGGATGTAGGAGAAGGAGAAATCTGATACGAAAGTTATGATTCTAAAGTAAGAAAACAAATTGTTGTTCTGAAAACACAATTTTCAGTTTTACCAAGCCTGAATAACACTGTTCTGTTGCTCAATCTTATCTTGTTATTTATGACATCCCACTTTATTTATACAAAATTTCCTTTAGAAAAGGCAGTATTTGTTGGAGGCACTCATTACTACAAGTGACTTCTGTGAATGTAGAATACTCTGAATGATGAATCATCACATAAACAGTGCTGCAAAAGGAGTAAGTGGTGATAAATAGGAAAGGAGGATTTATAAATAAATTAGTTTTTATTGTAGGTCAACAATAAAAATGTCCACTACCTACATTTTGAAATGGTATTGGGGGTAGAGGATAGTGATTAGAGCTATTCACAAAGATATCAATGGTCCCAAGTTGATGATGAAAGAATGTATCACCTCATAACATGGATGGTGAAAAATGGGATTTTGTGGGCTCAGGTCCCTTTTGTCCTCCCTTCATGTGTGCAAGACTAAGTAAATGCTGGCTAAATTAAGGGCTGAGAATGCTGAACACTTGCCTTTAGCTTGGAAGGAATGGGAGGCTTCATTACAAGAACATACAGAAAAGAGTTATGTATGTGATATAACACTTTCTACCAAAACCTTTCAGGGGCTGCCCATTGCTGTGTTACGAGATGAAACCTGTTAATCATTTCAGCCAAGCTGCCACCACTGCCAGCTAAATATCAGATCTGCAAGGCCTTCCCTGGCCACATTTTAGCCCGGATTGCTTCCCTTGGCCACTTGGGATAGAACATTTGTAGATATTTGATGACTCTTGAAGTTGAAAACAGAAAATAAAGCAACTTACAGAATTGATTTAACTGACTAAATCAATAGCCAGCTATTATCTGGCTAATCATTAGCTCACTAGTCTCTACTTAGTGACACACAGGTATTTTTAGAGAGAGGTTTGCCTCTTACTGTTGCTGCAATGATTTGAAATATTACATGGATTTGCAAGGAGTTCAAATTGTTTATGGCCAACTACATCACAGAGGTGTTTTAATTTCTGTAAAGATAAGAAATAGGTTTTTTCCAGACCCCAGCATCCTTCAGTAATATCAAATTATTTAAGAATTAATGTATCTTGCGAGTTTGCAGGCTCCAAATAATAGCAACAAAAGGAGGTCCCTGAGCGGGCAAGGATCATGGGGATTCATTCCTGCGGGGGAAGAAGCGTGTTCATACATGGCCTAAACTCGGGCTTGCATCCCCATCTCGTGGCGAAAGGGGATGGGTGCAAGGAGCAAAAGGAAAACCACACCGTGGCCGAGGGTAACCCGCGGTTTCGCAGCCAACCAAGCAGCGGGGAATGCATAAGGAATGTGCTCGGCTCGGGAGCTGCTGCCACGCCGCTTCTAATCTCCCGCCTCATCAATATCCCCTGCCTCATCAATAAAAGAGACTCAAGGAAAATCCTGTCTCGGTACAGAAAACAAAACAACACAAAACCAAAAAAACCCCCCGACCAACTAACAAAACCCAAAAAACCCCCACCCCAAACCAACACCGCCCCACACGCCAAAATAGTTGTTTCTAAAATCTCAGCACAACTGCATTCTGAAAACTTTCACTTGGTGTAGAAAGTGTCTCCATCCCAGCACTGTGGCAACCAGAAATGTGCTTGCCGTACTTTAGGAACAACATCTTCTACTCAATCCCATTTTAGTAAGGGAAACCTGAACTTAATTTCACTAATTTCATGGACTGCTGGTAAGTTTTGAGTCAGGTCTGTAAGTAACTCAGAGCAGGGAAGAGCTGCACATTTTGTTCCAAAAATTATATTAGTGTGTTTTACCCAACATCAGTGTCTCAGACATTCTATAAAGAACACAGAAACCAGCTGAAATATGGAGACATGGGAAGATCAGAGTGCCAAAAATTGTAACAAGCCTACAGCAGAATAATAAGACTTCACTAGAAACCCTGTGAGAATAATGACGAGCTTTACAAGCAGTTAAGAAATGTTTATTCCCTCTTTCTTTCCCGATCTCAGCCCCTACTTCAGGTTGTGAGTCAACCTTAGCAATTAAAACTGTTACAGAAAAATAGTTGTAAAGGAAGAGGGAGCACCATTTCTACGCTATCCCAAAGTGAACTACTCTGTCTTAAAAATTATGCTTGGTGAAACCTATACATATTTTTAAAACCAGGGAGATTCAGGCAGCAGCTGGCAGGACTGCAGCCTGCTTAAAGATATGTAGGATCTCCACGGGACACGATGAGTGTGGCAGCCTGTGCTGCTGTTCAGACAACTTCTGAGAATATAAATGGGATGGATACACTATTCAAAAACCCTCAGCCTGTGTTTCCTGGCCTAGAAAACCAGCATCATCCAGCCTCTGTGTCTGGTGCAGTCCAGGAACCTTGATTTAGATGGATTGAGACCCCACTAGAATCTGGCTGTGTATGGGGCAATGTTGTGTGAGCTCAGCTAACAGATGGTAATGAGGCAGCCTTAGCCAGAAGTGAAGATTTGGCTTAAGTCAACTGAAAAGAGAATCCAAGCTTTTGAATCTGAGCTGGACTTTGTGAAAAGATTGCAACACAGCCCAATATGTTTGGGGTGCTGCTATTTCTAGAGTTCCAGGCAACTGTCAAAAAGCAGGGAAGAGTTTCCAGCATTCTCCAGGGAGATAAATGAGGTAAGAGTAATAAAAATGGGAGGACAATAAATAGGGGGTTTTTGCTATCATATTTTGGTAAAGGAAATCTCTCCAATATTACACATCAGAAAAGGTTCATCTTTCAGTGACCAGCTACACATGACAGGCCAAGTTATTTTTTTTTCCTGAAATATCATTTTTTTATGTTTATGAGCCTAATCTTGCCTACTGTTTCAGGAAAAGCTGGCAGCTATGTCCCCACTGCTGCCTGCCCAGGGCATGGCTGGCAGCAAAAGCAACACGAGGCAGTAGGCCTTGTTCTCAGAGCCAGCTGCTCAGAGAAGTCAAAATTTTTTTCTGTTCAGTAACTTTCTGTTTCTCAGTGCCTCTCTGCACTACTGATGTAGTAGCAATTTTGCAGTGAGGGAAATACATCCCAAAACACAGACCTTTGCCGTGATCGTTGTGAGTTAACTTGGTGGCCTCAAATATGAAGTACCAGCTGTCAAATTACAGTCAGAGTCATTCACCTCCTTTAAAGTGTAAGTGGGAGGAAGAAGTACTTGCACATGTCTCCCAACTCAAAATATTGTGAAGTCTTACCCACAGTGGACCATGGCTATGAGCATTGATTAGTTTGTAAGAAAACTTTGTTTTTATTGGCTTTGAACATTGCAAAAAGTGCAGTATGAGTATAAGTTGCTTCTGAAGAGCCGAGACAGAGAGGTAGCTGAAATCACATCCCTTATTGGAGGGTAACATGAAGCACGATCAGCAGGAGAGAAATGCGTAGGCTGCGTCTAAATAAAACTTCTCTACATTTGGCGTTTTGTTGCCTTGACAATACAAGTCTATGTAAATAACAAAAAAAAAAGTCTCTGAGTACCAGACTGGATGGAGCCACATCTGATGCTGGGAAAGGATCCTGGCCATTAATTTGTATGAGCAGAGGAGCCTGCATGACAGGATTTGGGCATTGGAGACAAACCACTCAAGAGGGAATTTGCACTTAGGCTCCATGGTGGAAACATAAAACACTTGCATTAAATCTGACCCTGCTTTCGGAATTCTTTTTCTATGAAGAGTTTGTCATTGCCCCCAAGGAGGGCAAAAGTTGTCCTTCATGGTAAAGCTCTGAGGCCATATTGTGGCCACCCAGCTACTCTGCAGAGGATAAGAAGAAAGATCTTGTGTCAGCTGGTATTGCCCTACAAGTTGGTTTTAATTATATTTTTAATTTATCAGGCCTTTACCAAGTGTGTAAAATAATCACTTTGAGACTGAATGGCATTTTACAAGTTGATTTACTGCAAAAGTCAGCATCCCAGCTGAACCCAGCTCAAATGGCCTCCAGAAAGCTACCTATAACAAAACCACTGATTACATTTTCCAGCTGGAAATTGTGCATCCTGAAACCAAGAGAAATTCAGTGACTCCACATTTTGTGAATCTTATTTTTCCAGGTTTTACAGGACTATTTCACTGCCTGGAAAGCAAGTGCCAAGGTGAGATCTAGAGCTCAGCAGAGTCTCAGCAGGAAAAAAAAAAAAAGAGTTTTCATCAGGAGAATTTTTTTTTTTTTGATAACATGTCAGCATACACCATTTTGGCTGAAAATCTAGCATTTCAAGTCTGAAATTGCCCCACCACAGCTCATGGGCATTCCAGCCAGATGATCCCTGCTCCTATCCTCTTCTTTATCTCAAAGTCCAGGATCTGTTTTGGCTGCAGCGTGATAGTGAACCCTGACAAAAATCCTAGGATCTGTGATGTGGTGTGTTTCCAGCTGAATCAAAGAAATATCAGTTGTGCTGTTTGAGGTATGGCCATAAGCTCACTTGCAGTACTGTGTTCAGTGCTGCTTCATGAAAGGTTAATCTAAATGAAGACAAGTGCAGAAAAGAAACAGTAGGATCAAACAGAGAGGAGAAAATTCAGTTTGATGTTGGAAAATGAAGACTGGAAACAGATATGATTGTTTACTGCTACAATATAATAAACACCAGAGAGAGGAGAGAGTTGTAATTTATTGAACAACATTAACAAATCTGAAACTGGCATATGTGGCTTGTGAATAACTTTAGGGTGTAAATAAAAAAATATTTAAAACCTAGCCACGTTCTGGAGCAGCCTTTTGCATGGAGGAATAAAGGCCAGAAACCTATCTAGGCTGAAGGTAGATTATATGATGGGAACGTTGCTGCAGTAGGAAGCAGTTCTGGAGACCCAGTAGATTTTTTTCCCATTTGTGGTTCAAGAGGAGGCCTGATAGGGAAGACACATGATATGGCAAATTTAGGTCACACTGTTTTACAGGAATTGAGTTTCCAAGTTGAATTGTTTTTTGAGTTCAGGACTTTCCCTTTTTCAGCAGAAGAAGAGTTACTCATGGGAAGCGGACACATTCCACAGACACGCTCATTTAGTCAAGAAGATGTTTCCCACTGAGAAGTCGTTCATCTGGAAATTTTCAAGTAGCCCCTGCACTAACATCTGCTTGGATGTAAACCCCTTGGGCAATGGCCTCCTCTCCTTGTTTCGTCGGTGTCAAACACCCTTGGCAAGACAGACAAATAAAGAATGACCAGGCGAGGGAAGTAGAGAGTCCATCCAGCTTCTGCCACCTCCCCTTTCCATGGACAGTCTGTGAGAGGAGAGGGAAGGGAGTGACTCTGATGCACTCAGACGGCAGCTGGGTTGGAGCAGGGAATGCTGCAAAGATGTAAACCATACGATGAACCTGACCACAGAAAACTTGAACGTGACTTTGCAAAGCACAAGCTCTTAATGCAATAAAGCTGAATGAAAGGATAAAATAATAAATAACAATGAGTTATTGCTTTCAATAAACTAGCCAAGTGTTGTGTTGGATGAAACAGGAGGCATCTCAGGAACCCAGGCCACAGTAAAAATCATGTAATTATTTGAAAAATAATTATATTCCAAGAGGAGAAAAAATGGGATTGAAAAGCTTAGGCTTTTTTTCAACTATTTCATTACAAAATTGTTCTATTTAAGAAGCAATTCAAGTGTTATCCACTGCAGCAGAACCGTTCTGTCCTACCTGCCTGTTCTCTCATCCTGTGAGTCACAGAACTCTGTATATCTAATGCATGTGGAATAACAAATTTTCTTCCTGGAGAAGATGAATCCTTTGTCAGGTCTTCCATATTTTTGCCACCTACAAGTCTCTTGGGAAATGCTGTTCAACAAGCTTGAGTTAGCAGAGAATTCAGCTCAGCTCTTTCACAAAGCTTTTTAAAAGCTTGATTATCAGCAAGATGTGCAGGGGTGCTCAGCCACATTCATTTCATGATCTCGCACTGCCCAGAGCTCAGGAATTCTGAGTACAGTGCGTAATTTCGGTTTGTACCCCAGCTCCTTTGCAATTTCAGGTAGTTAAAAAGACTAAAAAGCATGCCTGCGTGCACAGACACACACAGTGTGCTTCCTGCTGCAGAAAGAAAGGATTCTCCATGCCTGGGGGTTTCTGTGGGGAAGCAGTGGAGACAGCAGCTGTCCTCCAGTGTGTCCTTGCTTGTCACAGCCTGGCCAAACAAGAAAGAACGTGCACAGATCTCACTCAGACATGATTGATTGCTCCAATTTACCCTTGTGGGTTTTGTTGTGTTTTGGTTTTTTTGTTTGTTTGGGTTTTGTTTTGTGGCTTTGGGTTTTTTTCCCACAGCCTTCTTTTTCTGCTGTAGCTGCCAGCTGACCAGCTGATTTAGTGTCTTTGCTGGCTCAGAGGCTGTAAGGTCATTTTTACTGTATCGCTCCCACACAGTGCCTAATGGTTTGGAGTCACAGCACCCTTGCCTGTAAAAGGGAACATAAAGCAGTGGGAATCACTGCCACTTGCTGTGCCTGTCCTGAGTGGAAACAGGATAGTCTCCATTAACAGATAATTGTGTTTATGTTTCACAGCCCGTAGGGGTATTAAGGGTCATACAGGCACCAGACAAGGTCAGCGAAAGCAACATAGTCTGGAGCAAATGAAACAATTATAGAGCCCTGTTTGCTTGAGCAGTTGTATTGACCATGACAGGACTGGAGCACAATCCCCATTTCCCAGTGAAGGTATAGATGGATCCTGCGGTGCCCTTCCGGCAAGGCCTCCATATGCTTCTTTTGCAATTTTTGCTCCCAGAAGTATGAATTCAGGCACCCTGTAGATGCATATAACACAGCAGTTCTGGCACTAGGAATGCTAAATCAACAGTGAAGAGCCAACACAGCATACAGAGGTGCGTAACAGCACAGGATCACAGCGTTGATGTGCACTACTCACTCCTGTGTGAGGACTTCACTGTGCACTCACCCTCTGTTGCCATGAACCCCCGTAGGGTAGGGTCAGGATTCAGAAGAGGAGAAAGCAGCAACAAGGTGATTTTCATGGCCTGTGTCCTGCTGTGAGTACTTGCTAATAATTTCTTTCATTACAGAACACAGCACACGATGGCACATCTCATCTATCCAGCCTCATGGGTTTGCCCAGTCCGTACTCTATTTTCTCCATACCCAAACAGCTTCTTCCTTTCCCAGTATTCAAAGTGGTGTGTCACTCCCCACTATCGGCACAGGGGTCTCAGAGAAAATTTACAGGTCACTGCCAATAGACTGAAGACATTTTCACCTGTCCAGGAGTACAAAGTAGAGGTTTGGAGTTTGCTTTGCAGCAACCGAACTGATCTTTGCTGCCAATTGCTTTTTACAGAGGCTGGCAATGGACAGAAACAGGCACCCACCAGGAACTGAAAGCAAACCCGCTCCTGAGGAGAGCAGCACCAGGGCTCTGCCTGCCAGCTCAGGGCCACAGGGAGGAAATCCCCTTTATCAAGCCATCCTGATTCATGGGCAGCCAAACTAGTGATGTGAAGGCTAACAGGTCCCAGAATAATTCCAATTAAATGCATTTTTGTTTAAGTACAAGACAAGACAGCAGCACAAGACAGCAGCAGAGGAACTGGAGAAAGGTACTGAGCTGAAAAATAGGCTGTGTATATCGGTGGGGAGGAAAGGAAGGTGCAACATGGAAGCAGAGAAAGTGAGGACTTGCCAAGCCCAAGAGCTACCAAATGACAAAATTTCCTCCTGTTGCCTACAGTGAATGCCCAAGTGCTTCAGCAGTGCTGAAATACTTCACAAGCACTTGTCAGTGGTTGAGACATGTTGAATCATAGGTTAACCAATTAATTGATGAGTACAAGTAGGATCCCTGACCTTCCCAAGGACTAAGGTGCTTGTTCACACCATCAGTGCTGCCCCATCAGACTGTTGCTACAGTTAAGCCAATAAAAACACCTCAGTTTTTCAGTCAGCTTCATAATTCATATTCAGACATAGTCCTGAGTGTCTTGTAAGCACCTGAGTTTTCTTCTCCTGTTTAAAAGTAGATATGAAACTGTCTAATCTTGAAATTCAGACAGAACTGATATGTTCTCCAACTGCTTGATGATTTTGCTTGGATTTGCTTTTAATTTTTTACTTTTCTGTTTAGCAGATCTTCAAACTGCTGTGACTTACTGACTTTTTTGTGGCATAAATTTGGGGGTACGACACCCCCAAATTCTGCAGCAAAAGAACACTGTTTAATCTGCATCACTCAGAACTGAGGAGGAGCTATAATGAGGGCTGTCTGTTGTACAGCTTTAACTTGACCCCAAATGCAGATGCATCATTATACAGTCCTTAATGACACAATTACACAATATTTTTCTTCAGAGAACCCCTTGGCAATTTACCACATGAGGAGTGTTTTCATCCTCGCTGCTGAGTGTCTCACCCTGAGCCTTGTGCTGGACAATCAGGCTGGCATATTTCCTGCAGAAGATTCAGTCAGAGGAGCAAAAGGGGCCAACCCCTCTTTTCATCCCACCCTGGCCCTTGCCCTGACCACAATCACTGCTGAATCCAGTCATTTGTTTCTGCCAGAGTCTAGAGAGCCTCAGAGACATGAAGTGCCTATGGTTTTTGGCTGAGGAAGGGAAAGAGGTAATTTTCATGCCGTCCTGCAAGGTTGATATGCCTGTAGGCTCACATGAGTGTCTCCCCCTTAAAATCCCTGTCCATACCCCTGGTGTCCTTGGCTCTGCAGTACTGGAAAGAACTGCTTTTTTCCTGGTACTCATTCCCATGTTCATGCTGGCCATTTATAATTATTCTGTTTCTTTGCCTCTGATTTTTTAAAAAAATCTTTCAGTTCCCTGGGGCAGAGCAGTGGCTCTGTGAATGCTGAAGAGCAACTAGAAGCAGCGTGAGAAATTGAATCCCTCTTAAAAAAAAAAAAAAAAATTAGATTTCTAAGTGAGACATCCTGTCCGGGAACAACAGGAAAAAAAAAGCCAAACAGAGGAACAAGAAAAGTTTGTTCCTTTTAACAAGAGGGTGAAGCTGGAGTGCATAATAAGGTGGTTCCTTTCCAAAATGAGGGGTGGGGCTGGAGCATCCAGGGACCTTCAGAACACTCACTTTGGGATAAAACTCTCTTTTTGTGGTCTACAAAAGGGATTATGACTCTGCAGAGCCAAGAGGTCCAAAGTCTCATGGTATCCTGGGAGGGGAAAAGAAATTAAAGATTGCATAATATGCAGATTACCAATAATCTGACCTGTGCAAAGGACAGAGATCTTGTCATGCCCCAATGTTCAGGCAGCCCTTCAGTCTGTACACTGTTACAGTCTCCTATTTAAACATGTAAATTGTATCGTTAATAAAATGCACAAGGGCTTGTATCAGCTCATGATTATAGTTTGGGTTAGCTGATGAAGAGATTAAATGCTCAAAGAGATCCATGTCTCCTTATCTATATTGCCTTGCCTGGCTTAGTATCCAGATGAAAATTCAGGAACATCCAACTTCTTGTACCTTGGGGATGGGAAAAAGGGAATGTTGTGATGGTTCTGCAGAGAAGAAGACACAATGGGTTTGCAGAGAAGAAGAGAAGGTAATACTGGCCCCCAAATTGGCTTAAAGTCTAACAAAGGTAAGTGGAGAGAGCTTGGCAAAGGGGTGGAAGGAAGAATATCCCTGTTATTTGTTACCAAATCAGGTGGGGTGCTTTGGTGACACACATCTGAAAAGTGGGCCCCAATAGCTTTGAAACAGATCTGCAGAGCACTGGCGAGAGATTGGCCATGGGGACTCCCAGCAGATTGCTGGCCTTGAGAACACAGGTGGATGCAGTGGCTCTCCAGCATCACTGCTGCCAGGAGATGAGGAGGAAAACCTCTTTTAGGCACCCTTTTCTCCTTTTACTAGTTACCTCTGCTATTATAATGCAGATCTTGTGTCCTGCTATGCCGAAGGCAGTAGATGGTGCTATTGATAGCACTATTAGTGCATATGTTAATCAGGTAAAAGTGTTCCTAGATGAACAATGTTATATGCTTGTGTTTTCCTCATATTCACCATCTCGAGGAACCTCGAGACACTTGCAAAAATTTAAAACCTGCATTTTTATGTCAATTCATGTTCGACCTCTGTACAGCCACTCTGTATGTGCCCACAGAGCTCTGCTCCAGGGAGAAGACAGAAGACAGCAGACTGACGGTAAGTGGCAAAGGGCCTTGTTACTCCAAGTCTCACTGAGGCTTGAAAGATAATTTCAGGAAGAAGGATGCAAACAGCAAGGCTGGAATCTGGTAGGGCTAATATAAATCAAACTAATCCCTCAGTTTTACAAGAGAGCCCTTAACAACTTGAGATCAGGTTGTCATCTCTATTATCTCTTGGGAAGAGCTGTTCTCAAATGCCAGCACTGATTACCCTGTTGGCACATGGTAGCTATTCTGCTGCTTCTCAGAATGGGGACTTGTGATCTTGGTCCCATTACAATAATTGACTGTTATTAGTCTCAAAGTAGCAGATTAGGCAAAAGCCATTGTTCCCAGGGGGGCAGAGATGGTGCAAAGACACAGCTCTTGCTGGAAACAATTTACAAAGGCAACTCCTCCACCCTGAGAAATTAAATTACATCAGCAGTATCACAAAGTTGAAACCACTAATTTCTGACTCCAGATCAGTCATATTTCCAGGAACAACCTAAACTCCTTTTTGCACTTTTTGTACAATGTTCTCATTACAGTCACAGTCCATGCATCCTAGCAGAGATGCTAACAAAGGAATGGGCCAAGATACACAGCAAAGTGTCCCCAAGGATGCTGAGCTGGCCGACTCAGCAAGATGCTGAGCAGTGTGCTTTGTGTTACCAGGCTTTGTGGAAAACATCTGAGGCCTCATAAAACCAAGAGTCAAATTTCTGTAGCTGAAAGTGTCTGTGCTCACAGGAAAGACAGCTCCGTATCTGTGGGGAAAAGGTGCTCAGAGCCAAGACAAGTTAAAGCTTTTCTACATATCTTAAGTCTTCTGTGTTTTAAAATCAATGTTTCAGGCTGTATACAGCCCTTTCCCAAATGCATCCAAACACACACATCCAGCTCTGCAAAACTCATACCAAGCACGAGAACATCAGTCTGGCCCAGCTCCTGGTCCACCTTAAAATCTCCAGTATTATCTATAATTTTCCTTTTTCAGCAGCAATTCTTTACATGCTTTTTGAAAATGTACAACTTTTTACTCTGTAGATGTCTCAGAGAAGATTTAAATAGCAGCAGATTGTGTTTGAAGCCTTCCACATTGATGGAAATTAAAGGTCCATTTCCCAGAGCTTTTAAATACTTGCTCAACTTCGGGCATATGAGCAATGCTGTTCAGCAAAGGGATAATTCATGTGTTTTGCTGTACTGCTGCACAACAGCCGGATGACAACATGAATTGCTCAAGGGATATTCATGAGATTACATGTTTTCTTAAAAAAATAAGCCTACGTGAGGGATATTACTTGGCAACATATTTCTGGAAGGGAAAGTGGACCTGGTGACAAAGAACACACAAGACCCTGAGGAACAGAGTGTGTTTTGTCTCACTCTTTACAGGTTAGACCACCCTTAAGTAACCCAAGAGCCAGAGACCTGGAAAAGTGGAGCAAGGAAGACTTAGCTGTGGTGGAATAGGATCAGGTTAGGGGATATTTAAGCAAATGGGACATACATTAATTCCATGGGCTCTGGAGGGATGCACCCACGAGTGCCAAATGCACTAGCAAGTAGTATGACAGTGGGGCCACTCTTGGTGATCTTCGGAAGGTTGTGTTCCTTGGAGGAGGTTCCTGAGGATGGGAAGAAAGAAAGAAACTGTCTCCTCTGTCTTCAAGAAGGGCAAGAAAGAGGATCTGGGGAAGTACAAGCTAGTATCCCTCACTTTGATCCTTGGGAAAGTGATGAAGAAATTTCTAAACGCACCAAGGACGAGATGATGGAGTAGTCAGCAAGGATTTCTGAAGGGACGAGCATGTCTGACCATCCCGGTAATGAAGAGATGAGTGGTGAGGGGAGAGCAGAGGATGTTGTTTATTTGTTCTGTGGCCTGTGGAAAGTTTTCAGTTCCATTTTCCACAACACCCTCACAGACAAGCTGAAGAAGTACAAGTCAGGCAGTCAATGAGTTGGTCTGAACTACCAGACTCAAGAGTCATGATCACAAAATCCAGTTGTGGCACAAAGCCCAGCTGGAGGCCATTCACCTGTGATGCACCCCAGGAGAGGATGCTGAGGTCAGTACTGCTAAACATCTTCATCAATGATTTTGATGACAGGGCGGAGTCTACCCTCAGCAAGTTTGCTGATGACACAAAACTGAGCGGAGTGGCTGATATTCAGGAGGGTTGTGCTGCCATCCAGAGGGACCTCAACAGGCAGGAAAAATGGGCTGACCAAAACCTCATGCAGTTCAACAAGGCACAGTGCAAACTCCTGCATCTGGAGAGAAACAGATCTACACATCAGTACCTGGTGGGGGCCAAGTGTTTGTAAAGCACCTTTACAGCAAAGGATGTGGGGATCCTGGTGGACACCAAGCTGACCATAACTTATCATTGTGCCCTTGCCACATGGAAGCCCACCAACTTCTTCAGAGGAAATTACAAGGAGCATTGCCAGCAGGATGTGATACTTTCTCTAGCACTGGTGAGCACATATGGAGTGCTGAGTCCAGCCCTGGGCTCCCCATACAAGGAACATGTGGATTTACTGGAGTGAAAGGAGGGGATGGGCCAGATGATGATAAAGGGAATGGACCATCTGTCATACAAGGAGAAACTGAGAGCTAGGACTGTACAACCTCAAAAAGAGACATCTGAGGGAAGAACTCATCAGTGTGTAAAAATACATGATATGGGGGGAAGGGATAGAGAAGATGAAGCCCAACTCTTCTCAGTGCTATCCAGACAAGAGGCAATGGGCACAAATGGAAGTACATAAAATCTCGTTCAACCATAAACTCAGACATACTCTTTTTCCCCCCTTCCTGTGAGAGTGGTCAAACACTGGCACAGGTTCCCCAGAGAGGTTGTGACCTCTCATCATTGCTGATACCTGAAACCCAACTGGACATGGCCTTGAGAAACCTGCTCTAGCTGACTCTGCTCTGAGCTTGGGGGTTGTTCTCAGCAGATAGTCCAGCAGCAGCTGCCACAGATCCCATGCTAAATTCAGATTTACATTAAGATTTTTCATCTGACTTTTCCTGGCAAAATATAACTTTTAAAGTATAGCAGTGTAGCTGCCTTATTCAGCTCAACCATGAAATAATGCCCATTGCAATATACTCAAGCTGAAGGCACTAAAAGCCAATTATACTACAAGTGGTGGTTTTTGCAGAGCCAACCTTTTGGTCTTTACTGTGTCTTTTCCAAAGCTGCCAGTGCTACTGTGCTTACATTAGAATCTAAATGGACAGTATCGGTTCAAGTTTAAAATGTCTAAAGAAAATATACAGCCTAGCACAATGTAGTTACACCCGCTTTCCTTTCTCTTTTTATCTTCTGCCTGCAAGGTTACAGGAACACTAAAATCACCTGCTCTCCTGCAAAAGTCCTTTCTGTTGCCAGCTGCACTGAGTAAGGGCTGCTCCATAGTTTCCTCTTTTGTCACAAAAGCAGAAAATGCATTTTAAACTTGCAGCAAATGCCAGTGAAACTTCGGGAATACTTATGGTTTTTCTAATGCAGGTCGAGTCACATTAGCAACAAGATGCTGGGAAGCCTGAAACACCCTTAGAAATGTTGACACTGTTGGTGAATCAAAGACTGAATTCTCCAGGTCTGACTGATTGTCAGTCTTCTGCAGATCGAAGAGATTTGCTGGCCTCCCTCACCATCCAGGGGATGTTCAAGTAACCCAGAACTGCTGGAAAGAAAAAAAGGAAGGTTTCTGTGGAAAAGAACCAAATATTAGTATTTGACGGACTTTAATGACTACTATCAAACTCATTTCAACCATATTCCAGTCGTGCCAGTTCAGTTCAGACTTTAATTCTAACATCTTCCTGGTTTAGTGGTGGACTTGGAAATACTAGGTTTACAGTTGGACTCTATGATCTTAAGGGTCTTTTTCAACCTCAATGACTCCATGATCTATAGTAGAATAAGTGCACAAATACACTATTATTGTCAGTGCTAAAGTTTGCAGCAGCAGAAGCTTCAAACTAGTGTTTGGGCAAGCCCTGCATTAACAACAAATTACCTCAATAATTATTTACTTCTCCAAGAGTCAAACCCAGGAACTTCTACAGGCAAAGGGAAAACAGGAAGTGTTGCTAATGTGTACAGAAAAGCCAGTCACCAGGGAACCATATGAACAGCTTCATTTTCCCATTAGGAGCTAAAACAGGAGTCGTCTACCACTACTTGTTGTGGAGTTGCTCATGATTTTGCTATAGTACAACCACAGAAACCAGATGCTGCAAACAGCAGCTCGCACTCCTAAGCCTGTGTAGATGACCATCCTACAAGAAGGAGACTTCATCTGGTACTGGCAACATTGGTTTCTTGTTTGGAACCTCAAGCAATGTTGAGACTTAAATCAGTAAAATTGGTTTTCTCAGGCCATGGGGCTTACAGGCCAAAATCTGAGCTGCTGTTTTAAGCTACCTTTCACTTTAGAAGATATTTATTGTTGTGAACACTGTCCTCATTTTCCACTTAGTTCAAAAGAGAGGTGAAAATCTGGAAAAATTTCTGCCAGGTTTAGTTTGTCATTTTTTTTTTCTTTCAGCATTCCAGCTATAGAAACAAACCAGAACAAAAGGAAGGGCCAGGCTGAGCCTCACTCTTGCAACTGGCACACAAACATGCTCATTGACCAAATGCATTGTAGCCTGACTCTGCTGATGACACAGAGCAGGAACCAAATCACAGAGCAGGACTTGACAGAGCTTGGGTTTGATGCAGTAGATATTTGTGGAGTCAGTCCAGCAACATAAAACCTGTTTTCTAACACTGCATGTCAGGAGTTAACAGTCTGAGTGGAGCAACCTGCCACATACTAAATGAGAACACTACTGAAGTTCACAATAGGAAACCAACAAAATTTCTGATCAGTACAAAAATATCATCAGTGGTTTCTTTTTCCCCTTGTTGATTTGTCCTAGAAAGTTTTTTACCTAATTTTCAGCTGGTCATTTCTATAGAAAGAAGGGTAGGACTGAAGTTTCCTACAGTGAGTGAAGGAGAATTTAGAGAAGCGCTACAGAGCCCACATGTTGCCCTTTCCCAGAACACAAATAATGAGTTGACAGTATTTGAAGTGTTCAAAGTGGCTTTGCTGTCACATACAGTATTTTACCACAACCTAATTACAAGTTTCTGAATCACTTAGCTAGTTGCAAAAAATCCTAGAGGCATAAAAATCAGAAAGCAGAGGTAAATAGTTTATATGTGTTGTCGTGAAGATGACGGTGTTTCTGACAATGTTTGAAATATTTCGGATAGGCAGTACTGACACAAAGTAACTCAATGGAAAACAATATAGGAATAGCTCAGATTATTACTTTATATACCCATTGGAAACACTTTCCACTGAACCATGAAGTTAATCTCTTCTTATCAATGCTGATTTATTACCACTTTTGCCTGCAAGAGCATATGTATAAAACATTAAATCACAGTAATATTTTCCCTTTCAAGAGCCAAACCAGGGAGCAAAATACTGAGTTTGGATGACACTGACCTCCCACAGCTGCCCTCAGGTATTGATGTTATGTGAAGAAAAAGGGAACAACTGGGGTGTGAGCAGAACCTCTATAACCTTGGAGAGCTTTGCATCAATCCTTTCGCAATTTTAAATGCCAAATGTTTAAAAATCAGCAATGAAGGTGTTTACACTCCCAGCCCACTGCAGCCAGTGTCTCTGTGGCACAGTAAGTGGGAAGAAGCTCAGTATAAAAGCACTTGGAATGTGCATGTAAAAAGTGACAGTATTTAACGAAGTTAAACCATTGCCTCAAAATGCTGCTGGAAGAGCACAGCTCTTGTTTCCAGGAGTGGAGGGAATATTGAGGCACCACAAGATTGCACCTGTAGAAAATGTTAGCAGTTCTTGATATCTTGTTTTCGTAACTTCATTTACCCATGGCTAGAAAGAAGAGTTCTTAAACACCTGCTAGCTGTTCAACATTTTTCTGGACTCACTGGTTTGGTAGCATTTGCATTCTGCAGCCAAATCATACTTCTTCCATTAAGAAACCCACCATCTTCTGTCTACTTGGTTTGTGTAAGAGATTCTATTGCTAACGTATATGGTCTAGTCCAAATAGAAGTAACAGGACTTTTAAGTCCTGCATACCTTGGCATTAGAGCTAAATATGTCTTAAAATTCTTCTTGGACCAGACCTGGAAACCTATGGAAAGATTTAGGAAAATCATCTTGATAATAAAACAACCTAAGCCATCAGGAAGGAGTAAAGAGTCGGATTTGGTGATAATGAGAGAAGGTCTGAGGTCTATTTGTAATGCAAATGTATTGAGTTAAAATCATAAGAGACTTTTAATTTTGCTCTGGGTTCCTCTATCACAGTAAAACATTTTGTGTGGTTTCAAAGGCGCTTCAGATACAATAGTGGACAGGCAGTGCTGATAGATGGCTCCTGTGCTATCTATTACAGGACATCTGTCACACATACACCTGGACTGTTTCTCACTGGTGTTGCTTTAAAGACGACAGATAAGTTTTCATTCAGAAAGGCTGTCTATTTATATCCCCTTAACACAGCTTCTTTCACTGCTCTGTAGAAGCTTTATCCAAACAGGAAGGAGGCCAGTGTAACCTGAAGGATGCTTTCCCCATTGAAATGATGAATTCAGGCATGTCTGCCTGGGAAGGCACAGGCGGCAGAGCTGAAATTAGGGCTAATCCATGAATATTGCTCCCTGTTAGCTTAGCCATGCAGTTTTTAGCTGGGGACACACGTGCACTTTGCCAGAAAAAATGCACTCAAAGTAGCATTTATATACCTAATGGTTTATAAACATGTTTTAAGAAATTAACACTAAGGGAAAATCTGCTGGGGGCCTGCCATCTGCTGTCCAGCAGATTGCAGTGAAGAAGGAGGATGGAGTGAACAGCAGATAGCCTTCCTGAGGCAACAGTGTCCCAGCAGAAAGAGGTGATGTGTGCTTGACACACCTGAAGACAAGAGCTTCACAGCATGCCCAGTCACCAGAGTAACCCTTTATTTGTCAGTCAGGGCTGTTGCCCCATGAGCTTCATGCCGGATGTGGAGCTGCCTGCGGGGTCCTCAAGGACCACAGTGATGGCATTTTGCTCTGGGCCCCAAATGTTCAGGCTAGCCTGCTGCTGGAGGAATGCATTACCCAGATGATGTGTTGCTGCCCACTGGCTCATCTTGCAAACACAGCAGGACAGACACCTGAAGACTGTCCCTGTAGGATGCCACTTACAAGATATCCTGGTTTTTAGCTGGGCCTCAAAGCTGGCATAAACTTGTTTCTGATGGGTTTGTTTTCTGCTGGGAATTTAGAGGGAAAGACAACATGCTCCTCCAAGAAAAAAAAATCTTCTGATGTCAGTGGAAGTCTTGCCAGTGACTTCAAAAAGGCCAGGATTTTGCAGTGATCTAAAGGTATAAATACAAATACTGAGCAAAATGTTTGGGTCACCCCTCTTGTATCCATTTCTGGCCTTACAAGGCCCTATCCACCAGAAAGAATAACATTACAAATTAATCTAAATGCTGTTGTCTGAGACCTCAGTTTCATCATAGTGAAATGCTGCCTGGTGAAAATAATGGGCTTGCTGTTACTTTTGCCCTCCTTAAAGTTGCTACTTTCGTAGTACAATTTCACTGCAAGATATTTATCCTTTATAAAGATTTGTCAAATAGGAACAAAACTAGGTATCAAAGCACTGGGATAACTTCATTAATTCACTGCAGGGAATGCTGCAGGGGAGACCCTCATAGCTTATGCTTTAAATCCAACACTGAAAAGACATTCTCAGCTTGTCCTTTAAAAAAATAATAAAAAAGCTAATTCACAATGACTTGTCAAGACTCGCTGGACTTCCTTTTGTTCTCACATATCCCTGAATCTGGGTACATCTGAGGAGGTAAAGATATGCTATCAAAGCTTTAAACTAGCATATGTTCACTCATCTAATTATTTCTACATGTAACATAAGGTGCAGTTAAGAGTAAATTTAAGGAGAGTTGAAAATTCTGCTTAGAGTGAAGGCAGCAGTTCACTTTTTCCTTTTCTTTGAAAAAAACGGCACAAAATGGACACTGATGATCAAGTAATGTTTGCTGCAGAGTGGCAGTATAGTTCAGCCATGAAATACTCTTCCACATGTCATCACGGGTGACAGCCACTTCCCCTGCAACTAGGTGAAGACCTGCTGTAAAAGACAGGAAGCTTTAGAAAGTGGAAGACAGAAACTATGAGATACGGAAAGAGCTGCCAAAGAAATGCTTGACCTTGAAAGAAGGATGACTTTGCTTGATGGGGAGTTCTCTTGCTTCCACATGCACAATTCTCTACTTGCTTGAACATCCAGACCTTGAATACTCATTCCCTGAGGGCTCAGTGCTGCCAATAGAGCCCATTATTCTCTATATCTCAAGTTGGGTGTAAAAAATACCCAGAAGACAAAATTGGAGCTTTAGCATCTCCCAGTCATGTTGCATTCACAGAGACAAAAGACATGCTGGTGTAAACTGAGTGTTTGCCCCATTCCTCCACCTGTTTCAAGTGACTATACAGGCAATGCCAGCTCTGCCTCCACAATTGGGCTGTTTCTTATAATCAGACACATCTTCAGAGAGAAGCTTGAATTTGCAGATGCTCTCTGCCTCCTAAACGATCTCTGCTTGAACAGGGCCCTGAAATCTGGAATGTCAGATGTCCATTACCATAGACTTTCACAACAATTAAGCCCCTGACGGACACAAAGGAGCTGCCCTCAAAGCCCTGCTGGAGGTGCAATGTGCTCACCCACAGCCGTGGACTGCCAGCTGAAAAATTAACCCAATATACGTTCATGGGAATGAGATTAAAAGGTCATTTGATTGTGATTAGCAACACCCCAAGCCTTCTGTTCAGTGTTGTCAGCAACCCCATACATAATAGCTATGAGGTGTTTCCTGTGCCTTCCTGGCAGAGACCACATTGCTGGACTGGGTTTACACAGAGAAGTGCATGTGTTAACCAGGCACAAAACTTCCATCAGGGCTGCATGTAAGAGTGCAGCCTTTCCCAAAGCAGAGGGGAAGCAACAGGACCCCGTGGCACAGCCATGTGGCCACAGCAGTGTTTTTGGGCCCTGCATGTGCAGAGGAAGGAAACCCCCAAGAGACTGCGGGAACCAGAGGGAGCCCAGGGACCAGGCTCCAGCTCTGCCAGCTGGAGTTGTGAAGGTCATATCCAGATGTGGAAACAGCTACAGCAAACAAGAAACTCCCCCAGTCACTCCTGAATATAAACACTAAGACAAGCAAATTACTAACTAAGGGCACTTCAGTGGAGGGTGGCATTAACAGCTCCGTCAGCTTCTCACGAGTGACTCCATGTTCAGCAAGAAGGTCATTCAGGAGGCAAGAGCTCCTTTAGACCAGGCACTGTACAGCCTGGGGTGGTTTCCCTACACCTCTCTGAATCTGCAGTCCCAGGAAGACTGTAACAAAACAGAAAAGTGAAACAAAACAACTTGGAGTGAAAAAAATAGTCAATAAATTCAGCTCTCTTAACTCTGAACATGGAATTTCTGATGAAGGCTCAGTTAAATTCAGCCTCAAGATGTAACAGTGTAGTATGCCTAACCTCCCTCAAAATGTGCAAAGCTCACTCTATCGACAGGACAGTGGTCAAGATTCAGATCTTAGGTGTATGGAGTTATTCAGATTCAAAGTTAATTCATCAGCAGCTATTAAGGACTGATGGCTTTGTTGAAGTCAATAGCACTATGTTCATTAACTCCAGCTGATAATCTGGCTCTTAGGGTTTGATTCAGACACAAATCTTTAATCAACTAAATGCCAACATGAGAAGCTATGGAAGCATTTGTGGACAGCCCATCGATTAGAACAGGAAGAAAGAGGTGATTTTTCCACATGTGTTTAACAGCTATGCTTTTTCATTGTTTTCAAACCCAACGTCAGTCAGACCCAATATGACTCTTCAGAGGAAGCTACATAAACCAGAGTCCCTGCCCTTTTATATAAAAGGACAACGCAGTGCAGCTGAGGAGTATGATGTGAATTATTATTCTCAATACACTGCAGTCTCATTACATTCCAGGGCAGTCGTCCGAGTCGATTGCAATGCCCAGAGCGCTGGCAATTGCAGTCCAGGGGCTGGCTGAACTAAAAGCCAAATAGGATGCTGAAGAATAGGTAAATGCGGATTCCCGCTGCCTTTCAGAGGGGAATTAAAGCTCTTAATTTTGTTTCCTGGTAAGAATCTCCCTGCTGAGCAATGCTGCTGTGCTCTGGTGCCCAAGGTTCTCCTGGAGTCCCCACAGTTCAGGAATTTCTTTAGTCTGATCAACCCTTAAGGTTAAGGAGCAGAACTAGAGATAAGACTTCCAGAGGGAATTCTAACTGAAAAGGTAAAGTAGAGATGGAATTAAGCCAAAAGGAAATCCATTCTCTACAACTCCCACATGTGATCCTAGGAAGAGGACCACATTAACCTAACATCACACCCGGCCTGGACAGGAGGGAGCTGTGGTTTCTTAGGCAAGGTGAAGATCCCAGGCAGAGCTGGCTGCTGGCCGGCTGCCAGGCTGTGTCCACCTTGCAAAGGGACAGCTTGGCCCAAAGCCCAACATGGAGGCAACAGGAGATTTGCTCCAGCAGGCTTCCATCAACCTTGCCCTCTGTCAAGAAAAGCCGCAGCCACCTCCTTTCCAAGTGATCCAGGCAGCAGTGTAAGTACATTCACGGATAAATGGCAGGACTGCCGAGGTGGCATTGAAGAGTAACCAAAGCATGAAGTGTTTGAGGGCAGCCTGGGCTGTGCCTCATTCACTCCTCTGCAGAGGACACGCTGTGCAGTGTCCCCACGCAGCATCACAGCTGGAGAGGTGCCACAGGCACCCCTGAGATGTGCCACTGCTTGGTTGGTGATGCCACTGCAGGTTTGTACGGAAGGTACTTGGGCAAATCGAAAGACAAGCACTGGTTTACACATTCTTCCAGCAAGCATCGTTATTTAATGCATTTAATTAGCAGAGGTTCCCCATTCATTCATTTTGTCTGCTTAGCAAAGGGATGCAAAGGCTGTCAGCCTCCACTTCCGGGAGATCAGCCTGGAGGCCTTTGCTCCCTGTTGAGCCCTGTGGGATGTGTTCAAGCTGAGCTTCTGGAAGGAATTATTTTCTGCAACATTGTCTCCTTTGGGATGTGGACAACCCCAGTGACAGGAAGGTCTTCTGCAGGTTTAATCATCAGAAGGCACTGTCCCAGTCACCTGAACAGATTGTTTGTCTAATATATGCCAGAAAAACACGTTAACTGATCTCTTCATCCAGCTGACTGAGCTGGAACTTACTGGTCCTGTGTGAAACACTCCCTTGTGATTTAGTTGAAGAACATTCCTGGACTCTGCCACTGACACTGTTTGATATCTGACAGCCAGCATTGTCTCATACATTGCACCTTGTCCAGGCCACGAGCTGATAAACAGCTAGCGGCTTTAAAAAACCCAAACCTGAGCACTTTCCATGTGGAAGGGAATAGGATTTTAATGCTTGGGCTCTGTACAGAAGCTATAAAATGTCCTGCAGTGTGACTGCAGCATTTTCTGGCTCCCCTGCTATCAGCAGATCTGAGAGAAAAATGTTCTCTTAGACCAGAGGAACAAACACCTGCACCGTCTCTTACAAGTGACATGGAAGCAAAGACTTTCCCTAAACATGGCAGGTAATTAGGAGATTAAGAAGCCTCTCTCTTTCTCCCTCTCAGACATTAAGGGCAAGGCTTAGAAGACCAGTGCTGAGGGTGCATAAATCATGAGCTGAACCTACCTACACAGCAGCCCCCAAGATTCCCTGTTGTCCAATGGCTTTGGAACAGCCTACAATAAAAGTGGCATCTAAGCAAGTGAGAGTTAAAATTGCCTCCACAATTAACAGGTAGGCCATTTTGAGGGGAATTCATGCAAAGTGACACAGTCCTGAGACTAACTCCTCCCTTGCTGGTTCAGTAGGCAGAGACAGCAGTGCTCACTGGAATGAGACATTTGAGAACTAAACCTTGGTCCAACACAGTTGCCCTCTTTACTATAAATTGCAGTGCAATGCAAGAGTCCTGCCAAGATCAGCTGTTTCCTCTAGATTTCTGTCAAGCTTTGACAGCTCATTAAAAGTTAGGAGGGGAAAAGGGTTTGATTTGCTTCACTTAGAATCAAAGCATAGAGGCTTACCCTTTTGCTCAAACAATGAAGAAAAAATGACCTTCACTCTCCCCAGCTTTTCTATGCTGCACCATAGCTAACAGCAGGGGAGGACCCAGTTCTGTGCACAATTATTGCCGAAAGTCTTTTAGAGCTTTAAAATTGATTCTCCAGTCAGATACTAATTTGCACTGCAAGAAAAGATTTAGAGCTACCTGCAGGTTTAAGGCATACAGCTGCATCGATTATGCTGAAAGCACCATTTCAGGCAATCTTTGCAGCTTGGAGAGCTAAACCTCACATTTCCCCCCACTCAATCAGATTCCCCTCACAGACTCTTACAAGGGCAGACCCACTGCAGGCCCTGCATGCCAAAGGTGCAGTGTGAGAAAGAGTTAAATATCCACGTGACACCATGGCTGATGCTGCTGCTGCCAGGAACTGTCATGGTGTTTGTGTACAGTGTGTTAGTGTGACATTAAAATCAATGTGTGCTCTGTATACCTGCAGGCAGTGCTTGGTCCCTGGTAAACAAGGCAGGCAGGGCTAGGATGAGAGCTACAAGACAGAGGACTCAGTAACTCTGCTCTGTTTAAAGGAGAGCTCATTTAAAATACGTGGCCATCCCATTTAACTGGCCAAGAACATCCAAAATACGAGAGCGCATTTTTGTTCTTCTGTAGCAGCTTTAATGCTAAAAAAAGTGCTGACAATACCTTTTTATACAGGAAAAAGCTTTTGTGTCACATTTCTCTAATACTCTAGGAAGTTACCCAATCAATCTACATCTGCCTTTTCTACCTATCAAACCTCAGTCAAAACATTCTTCTCCCATTAAAACCAATGCAAACAATCTGCCAGGGATTTCTTACTTCTTTCTGCAGCTATGTGTCTCATGGCAAGAAAAACAGTAAAACTTCCAGGGGAAGGCCTGGCCTTACAGAGTTTTGTGTGCCACTCTGGCAAGTCCTCACAGTTGAGCCAGTTTGCCCTCTCTGGGCTGCCCTGGCTGGTGGGGGCACAGGCACACCTGCTGCAGCCGTAGCTCTTTGTCCTTCTTTTCTTTGGACCTAACTCTACTTGTTCTTACTCTTGGCTTGTGAAGCAAGAACCATACATTCAGCCAAGCATCTCAAACCGCCTTATTTCTGCACCAAGAATTGAAACCTCTCCCAGAAGCTGCACCCTTTCCTTGTTATGCATTAATAACACCACACACTCCACGTAGCACAATATCCCACCTCTGGGTCCCTCCTCTCAGCTCAGACCCTCCATCCTCTCCACTTGACAGTTTCACAACCCTTTGAATCAAACTTGAATAAAGGCATCACATAAGCAAGAACTCCATGTTGCACCTTACCTGCAGCTTCTTTGATTACATCAAGTGTTCCGCAGCATAGACTGTCTTCTTAAGCCATCATCACTCGAGGCTTTCCCATCTCTCCTGAGGGTGATCTTTAGCCCACTGGTACACCTAGGTCTCTGCTACAACTCACTGCATCTTCATCAAATGCTTTTAGGCTCTTGGCTCCCATCTCCTGCTGCTCACCGAGCTCAAGTAATGAAGAGCACTCGTGCCCCTGCTCTCTTCTCACCTGTCAGAGCCTCCACTGCCTCCTGAGCTTAATGCACATCACCAGCACACCTGGTGTTTGCAAAGGTGAGGAAAGATGGGAGCCTCCTTTCTCACTGTCCTCCTTGCAAGGTCCAACCTGCCAAGACCACTGGTTAGAAACCAGTCTCGCAGGAAAGCTGCTCAGAGGCTTTTCATCTAAATGGATATTTTTCTTTTAAGGAGCTATACTTCATTTTCATGCACATTGCAGCACTTTGGAAAACATGTCAATCACTTGATTTTTTTGAAAGCCAAACTGAACTGTTCTAACAGCGCTGAAATGCCTTCGCAAAAGGTAGCTCATCTGCCTGAAAGGTGTGGAGCATCCCAGGAAAAGGAGCGTTTAAACCAGCCCATCCCTTCCTCTACTGACCTTTCTGTTTACTATCAAAGCAAAGCTCTGCACCATGGTTTTCTTTACAGTCACACTTGTTTGTTGCACATGCTGCATTCTCAGGCAAGGACACTGAAACCAAGCCTCTTTTTTCTCCTAGCATCAGGAAATGTAGGAGTTTTGGGGGGTTGGTTGGGCAGATGACCTTTTCAGGAAATAGGTCACAGCACTGAAAGACTCGAATAATTTATTCAAGCAAAACTTGCCAAACAAGTTAAAGAAGTAAGAAAGCTCTTCCAGGGCTGGTATTGAATACCTCACAATGATGGAAAAGTGTGTGATCAGAGCAGTGTGTGCATTGTGCCACTATGTATGGGCTTGGACAAATAGAAGAGACAAGTGTGCCCCAGTAGAGGGAGGATTCAATTAAGGTATTTTTCCATTTTCTATTTTAGCCTGCACTGGAGATGGAAAGGACCAGCTGTGCTGAAGCTGGACACAACCTCCATATGTGTAGCTATCAAAAAACCTGTAAGCTATACCACAGAGCTCTCCTTTTGTCAAGGGTAGGTTCTACAAAAACTCCAGCTTCTATTTCAGCAGAAATTAGGACCATTTAGGGACTGCCTTCAATTTTGTAGGCTCTCTCTGCAGTGCCATCAATTAGCTTGCAGTAGCTATTCCAGCCTGTATGTGAGCCAGGCTAGAAAGAAAATACACAAATGAAATGGCACAGATTTTCTCCCTGCAAGCAAAGGAATGGACATTATGAGATCGTTCCTGCAGCTCTGTGCCTTTGGAAAGTGTGCCATCTCAGAGAAATATCCAATGGAAAAAAAGTAGGATTGCTTTCTGCTCCACCTGTGCTACCAAAAGGGAACAAGCCAGAGAACCTGGCTTCGGCTTTGCAAGGGCAGAGACATGAGTGACAGATGGGGAAGAGGCTACTCATCCACATCCAGCCCAGGAAGGAGAAGCCATGTACTGACTGCGTAGTTTGCACTCAGTTTAGAGATGTCAGGATTTGTCCCCAATGCACATGTGAGAAAATGCAAGGCAGCTGCCATTATCACTCACGGCAATGTCCAGAAAGTGAGGAGCAAAGAAGAGTGAGAAACCAACCAACCACTTCACTCTTCAGCTCTCCTTCATCATCAACTGAGCCAAGCTGGAGAGGTGGGTGAGTTTAAGAGGAGAGAGGCAGAGAGCACTGTCAGCTCCCAGGATAATAAAGCCCAAGATGACAATGCAGAGGATAGCACTTTCCAGAGAGCTTCAGCTACAGTGAGCGCATTATTCTTCTCTAAAATACGATGAGTGCAGGAAGGGGGTATAGTCTGTCAGTGCATTAGCTGTACAGCAGGAAAGTTAGGGTGAATATCAGGAAGACTTTCCCAGCAGAGAAATATATAAGCATGCAGAACCATGTCAGTGAAGGCAAAGAGATAAACCGGTAATAAAGGATGTTTCATGTAATGAACCAAAATTGGAGTATATTTTGCATTTGCCTTATATAGTTTGTAGGACTCATTACAGGGGCTTACTTAAACTGCTCTACAGCACTTAGCTTTCTTAGCCAGCATTTCTCCTTTATGTAGCTGAAGAAGTCACACTGGGTGCAGGGAGATATTTGGATACGACCTGAGCAAGTGTCAGCCCTATTTATTCCCCATTTCTTCTCTCGTGCAACCAGGAATAAAAAGGAAAGCCTGTCCACTGGCCTCTGCCTACAGAGCAGGCACTCAAAGTGTCCAAAACCTAAGGGGAGCCCAGGAGTTCCTGTAGGGTGAGTAACCCAATGCATAGAGACAGTATCTCCCTAGAGGCTTTTCTCTAGCTTAAGACTTACTAAACCTAAGCAATTTCTCTCATTAACTGGCAGCTCAGTAACTGTCCTTGAAAAAGCAAGAGACACAAATGTGAGGGAAGGAACACGAGGAGCTCCCAAACCCCAGGAGCAGCAGCTTCATGGATGGCCTCACCTCTGCTGGTTCCAAGGCAGATCTCCTCTCTCCTCTTCCTCGAGGCCAGGGTGACACAGTCCAGCAGTTCTTGGCTCAGCCCAGGTGTAGGAGCTTTGCAGAACCCAGCAGACATTCCTGCACACCAGCCATTTTCCACCAGGCACCGAGGGAAAGGTGGGTGCCGAGTGGTTCTGCTCCAGCTGCCAGGGTGTTTTTCACCAGCCCGTGAGAAAAATGTCCTTAACTGCTCAGCTCACTTAAGTCTTTCTGATGTTATGTAAGTGGATTGAGAGAAAAAACACTGCCATGAGCAGGTTTCTAATTAGGAAAAGAAATAAAAAGAATTATGGAATTAAGGCAAAACCTCAGCATGAATGACCCAAATCCCTTCCTTGTGCCGCAGTCCACAGCAGGCTATTAGAAAACTTTTTTTTAAAAAAGAAAGTTAATTCATCACTGAGATGGCACAGCAAAGGCAAATTCTTTTGTAGGCTGGCACCCGCTCTCCCGAGCAGCTGATCCCACTTAATTTGTCTATTGTTAATGAAAGGATGCTTTAGAAAGAGATGTGCTTTGCCACACAAGCACTCCTACAAACACTGCTGAAATAGCAGTAGCAATGGGGCATACCACAGAGTCTTAGAATCATCAAGGTTGGAAGAGACCTTTAACATCATCAAGTCCAAACATCCACCCAGCACTACCATGGTAACTCCTAAGCCATCACCCAGCACCAGATCCAAACGCCTGTTAAGCACCTCCAGGGATGTGACTCCATCACCTCCTTGGGCAACCTATTCCAATGCCTGACCACCCTAACAGTGGAATTTTTTTTCTAATATCTAATCTGAATCTCCTGTGCCTATGCTTAAAGCCTTTTCCTCTCACCCTCTCACTGCAGGCACAGCAGAAGAGACTGATCTCCACCTCACTACAGCCTCCTTTCAGGGAGCTGTGGAGAGTGATGAGGTGCCCCCTGACCCTCCTCTTCTCCAGATAAAACAACTCCAGCTCCCTCAGCTGCTGCTCATAAGAAGCGTTCTCTGGACCTTTCACGAGCCATCCTGCCTTTCTCTGGACACGCTCCAGCACCTCAATGGACATTTTAAAGTGAGGGGCCCAGAACTGAACGCAGCACTCGAGGTGCAGCCTCACCAGTGCTGAGTACAGGCGAATGATCACTTCCCTGGTCCTGCTAACCATCCGTACAATCACCATGCAATTACCATTTCCTGATTTGCACTGGCAACTTTCTGTCGGTTGTCTGCACACTGTCATTGCCACTGAGAGTTGCCTACAATGAGTTACCTACTGTCACACTGGATGCAGGTGTCTCATCAACAGCAGCTTGCTGTTGTGAAGATTTCAAGCATCCACAGGTCTCCATGCCCTGACTTCGACAGGAGAAAAGAGCACCCTACACTTCTCACCAATGAGGTCATATTTATTTAAATACTCAGTTGCACATGTTAAATGCCTCAGTTGCAGATTTAAGTGCCTACACTTTAAAACATTGGCTAGCCAAACTAGTAATTTTATGGTTCTCCTAAGAGCTAGTAATCTGAAATTTGCTGAGGAAATCTTCTTTTCCCTCACAATACTGCCTATTGTGAGTGGAAACACCTACCAGAGTGATTTTGATGCCATTTGAATCCCTAAGGGCATGGTGGTTTCTTTAGTAGGTTAAGAAGTGAAGCAGATACCCCGGGATGTAGTGCTGCTGGTTGGAAATCTCACATCCTCAGTAAATCAGTTATGTTTGAACAAGAAGACAGACTTATTCTCTGAGTATGAAGGCACTATCTCCCTGAAACTGCCATGTTACATGACAAAGTCTGCATCAGCCAGAAAATGTGCACTGGTCATCATTGGTTTGATAGGATGGTAGCTTATTTTCTGCACTAGTCCTTTTTCTGCTGGGTCAGTCCCCTCAGCGTGAAGGATCTTTAGGCTTTTTTCCTTACTGCAGCAAGGCTACAAGGATGAAGTACAAAAGGGAGACCTCAGCTTTCCTGTCTACAAAGAGACCTTGACAAATGCAGCACAGAGCTGAATGAACCAAGCTACCATAGGGAAGCACCTCACTCCAGCAGCCTGGGGACTAATGCTTGGCAGCCAGGGGCATGCAGAGACCTGAAGCATACAACAAGGAATCAGCAAAGCTCATTAATAAAATGCCCTCTGCAACTGCCTGAAGGACCGGGCAATTAGTTGAAGCACCCTGACAACTACAAGGCACAAATACAGAGACATTGTATTTTTGGGAATTTTTTTTACAGAAAAACTGTTTTTGAGAATAGACTCCAGCTTGGAGTGAGCAGACAGAACATCACTGGTAGCAGAGGCACCATGCAACTGCATTATCTCATAGTCTGTTCTGCTCCTGTCCTCTCATTATAAGAAAGTGTGTGTCAAGGTGGGGTCCTCATGCCCTCTAGAAGATAGGTACATGGATATGCCTTATCTGTAACAACACTGGGTAAAATGCCTCACTGCCATAATCTGTTATCTTATGGTCTTTTATACTATGAGACAAAACTTCCTTTTTTCGGGGTAGGAAAGTGGTCACCGTGATGCTGATGCTCTCGGCTTTGTGTGTGGTGTGCAGGCATGTTGGTGGGTGGTGGGGACCATCTGCTGCAGCAGTGACACCGCAGGGTTAAAACACTGCCTCTTGCACCTCGGCTCAGGGCTCAGGGGCGGGTGAGTAACGTGTTGTTGTGTGGCAGTGGGCTGCTGAAAGGCTGAGTGAATTCGTGCGAAAGGGCAGAGCAGCAGCTGATGCAGAAGAGCCAGCGCTCACGGGCAGCTGTGCAAAGGCAACTGCACTTACACACAAGGAAGCAGATGGGTCTCTTCTCCCGTAGGGACAGCACAGGGAAGCTTCCACCACGCTGAGCTTTGCAAGGTGCCAGATCTCAGGCCTGAATCCAGAAAGCCTTTCATATCTGCTCTGACTCACACACATTCATAGATTCAGGCAGAATGTTCACCCTTAAGAGTCCTTTCTTTTCCCATGTCAGCCTACAAACAGAGACCCAGAATAATTAGGACAGTGCTCATTTTATTGTACTCAGCATGGAAACCAGATGTAAAACAGCAAAACATTAAATTCCTAAGGGACTCAGTCAGGTGGGTAACATTGCTTTAGTATCACTTTAAGACTTTTCACATGCAAACTTCTGTTGGTATGTCTCAAATGAATGCCATGGTACACCTGGTAGCCTAAGACTAGCTTTATTTTGTACAGTACATCACGTTCAATCAGTGTAACTAAAAAATTAATAAAGCCACAATAATGTTAGTTGTTGTTAGAAGCCTCCAAGTTGGTTTTCTTCTGCTGCTGGCTGATTCATGGCCATAGTTTTTTGAAATGAAAAGTTCAGATACACTCCCTGCCTTTAATTCTAGGCATAAACTCCCAATACCTTTCAGTGTCACTGAGACCTTTACTTCATAACTCAGACATGATTTTACATGCCACAAACACACGAATTGTTCTCTTCCATTTAACGGAAATTCCTCAAGGCAGTGTCTAAATTTGCTTTTGATGTACTCGAAACTATTGATTATGAACCGAGCTAAGGGAAGTGTCAGGAGGACCCTCTCACCTGTTGTAGCAGAGCTGCTGAGAAATGTCTGAGAGACTCGTATTCTGCAGCAAACAACTGCTGGAGACTTTGCTGGCAGATTTGTCATTTATTTCTACTCCAAAGAGTGTCAGTATTAGCAGAAAGCTAACAAAAACTTAAGGTCTAATATTTCAAATGATGATCAGTTGATGTGATTCTGTTCCTAATGAGACCACATGCTTCTTATCATCCAGAGTCTGCTTTTTAGAGACCAGTTAAGGAGAAAGATTTAAACTTGCCTCAAGGTTGTGGAAAATGCTAAGCCTCCAGCATTCAATCAGAAGGGCAAAGGGAAAAAAATCATATTAGAGCATGAGTGATGCATGAGACCTGCACACATGTACTCGCCTTTTAAACAGGGACACACACACGTAAGCTTACCCACAGCAGAAGTTTTCGCAGAGGAAAAATATTTCCCCTCAGTGTGATTTGGCTTAGTAATCACTTTTCCTTAAAAGAAGCCTGAATGATGAAAGGTAGATCTCACTTTGCAAAATCTTCTTTGGCAGGATTCGATACAAAATCCACATTATAAACTCTAGGAAGGAAGAGCTGCTCAGAAAAGCCCAAAGCAGAAAAAACAATGTATCTCAGAGTTGAAAAAAAAAATTAGTTTGGCTCAATTCAGCTGTTATACTTCATTCTTCCTTTTAAACATCTACACTGACTCAAGTGGGATAATTTAGGTCCCTAAGAGAATATTGCAGCCAGTTCAAGTTACAGGACCTGACCTTCAGGTCCATGGACCACCACAGCATCCAGTGACCCCAGAGATATTTGGTAGTGTGCACTATTTGGATAAGGATCTACCCGCACATCTTTGGGACAACTGAAAATACTGACCACTCATACAGGCATCACAGAGACACCAAAAAACAAACCAGCAGAGATTGGTTACTGAAACAGGGAGGTGGGGAAAAGGAGGGAAGAGTTTCCCCCAGACCACAGCCCTTAACTTTCTGAGGCCACAGAGTCTGACAATCAGTTGTCTCTCATTCAGAGCAGCCATTCCATTCTTTTGCACAAGATGTGTGCAAAAGAGTTACTCTGTTGTGGTAACATTTTGCATTAAATTTTAAAAGGTGTAGAAGGATGGACACAGAACAAGATAATGAAGACAAAAAGTTAATAAAATCTGTATTTTCATACAAACCTTGCATATACTGAGCCAACTAATGAAACACTGGTATGGTAGATTCCATGAAGTTTCCAAACTGAAAACCTGTGGCAGCCAATTTGAATTCCTCATCAACACTGATTTTCATTTGGACTTCCACTTCCAACTTTAACACTTCAATGAATCTCAAGAGAAAAGCTAGTGCTATCTTTAGAGCATATATTCACATTTTTGAATCCCTTCAATATACTTCTTCAAACAGTGCGTTTTACAAACTCTTATGTCTTAGTAGCAGTAATAAACTGAGGTTGACTGCTTAGAGGTTTTGTTATATCCTGTTTGGATATATCTATAAATATTAGCCAAATACACAGCCTTTGGAAACATTCATTTTCCCAAAAGACATGGGACACCAACAAATAAAAAAATATGTGAGGTCAGAAAACAAGTGGGCAAAACTTAAGCAAAACTCTGACTTTACAGACATAGGAATGGGAATTCATTGTGAAGCACCTACACCAACTTTATTTTACTTCTCCTTTGATCCTTCCCTGCCCATGTTTCTCAGCAATTTCTTCTGCTACATTCAAGTTTTCTTCACCTGAAATGGAGAAGACAGATTCTTCTCGCCCCTTCAGCTCTTTCCCTACTCTTTTTTTTCCAAACCAAGTCAGCAGAAATGAGGCAGAACTTCAGCACTTGTGCCCAAACAACACAAAGCTGGCAGATCCCAACCAAGTGCACACAGATGGATGTCACAGCCTCACGTGAAATCCAGGACTATATTGCAAAATGCCTGCAAAGAGATGCTCCCTCAACTCACATATTGTATTGGCAACACGAAAACATGCTTATTCTCATCTTTCCTAGTGGAAAGGCCCTTAAGTGAAACTAGAAATAAATCTTCCATTCTTGTTCACTGCTTTTATTAATGGTTCTTGCTACATCAGCCTTCCTAGAAGATGTGACTGACAGGGAAGGGTTTCCTGACAATTAGCTTGTTTCCCAAAATCTCTCATCTTGAAAAGAAATGAATTAAAGAGTTACTTCAACTGGTTAGGCTGCAACACAAGTATTTTTCTTTATTTTTCATATAGATTTATGCTTGGGAATGACAAAGTATTTTCTGTTTTATTAGCCCAAATGGATTTCCTTGGTTGTTACCCATCCAACTAACGCAATGTGATTCTGAGTCACTGGGCAGAGAAGAAGAATGGGGTGGTGGCACACAGATCATCTCCACCTACTCTCTGCCACATCACTACTCCAAGCACATTTTCATTTTTGAGACTGACGTGACACCAAGAACAGCCTTTCTTAGCTGCTACAAGCTCACTCACATGCATCATATTTGCTAATTGCTACCCCCAACATGGCTGTTTTGCTGTTGGTGAAAGATGTGTTGTCACTGAGAATTCACATTGTCATCTAGACATTGTATGCAAGAGAAAGTACTAATCACCAGTGTTAAACTAGCAGGTTGCCTACAGTCTGCCCTAGCAAGCTACAGTCAAAACCTAAAATATTTTCCATGAGATGTGCTGGTGATCACTGACTCATTTTTATGTGTTGGCTTTTGGTGCTTCATTGCTTGGCTTCCAACACACGTCTGCAGGACTTCTGCACCCACCAGACAGTGCCATGGACAATTTGCATCTTTGCACTAGTACTTGCCCAGAACACAGGCTGAGCATTGCATTTTTTTTTCAGTTATGCCCATGCAGTTGTTCAGATGCATCCACTCAGTAACTTGTCCATCGGCGCTTTGTGGTACAAATGCACTGGTGAAATTTTCCTAGAAGAAAGGTCATTTGGTGTGGGGAAGGGAAGGGTGGACTGGCTGCTGAAGACTCACAGCTGAAAAATGCTGCAAGGAACCAGGGGAGACCTCTCATTCCTTGCAAAGAAGCATTAATTCCAGTGCTGTCCCAGCATCCTGCTCATTCATTGCCAAGCCCAGTTTGGGCTCAATAAAGCAACTCATACCCATATGCTAGAAATATTTTGCAGAGCTTAAGCTAAATGATAAAATTCATGGAAATCAGTGAATGAGCGATAGCCATTTATTCTCCTCTGGAAAAAAAAAATAGGACAATCCATTTGTATATTCAGACTGAGCATATTTGTAAAGGGACAGTTCAGAGTAAGCTGGCTCACAGCTAGAGCAAGGGGAACGCAGAGGGGGATGCGAGCTGAGCCAAGGGACACGGCTTCACAGGAAGACAGGCTGGGCAACAGCTAGCGAGGGAAGGGACAGGAGGGAGGCAAAAGGACCAGCACGGAGCCTTGGACCTGGACAGGACACAGCAAAAACTGCAGACAACTTGGGGAACCTTGTCAGGGCTGACACAGACACAATGTGGGAAGAGACACTGAACTTGTCAACTAACCTGACCTAATGATACTGTCAATATCAATCCCACACAAAAGTTCACGTGAAACTCACATCTCAGACACTACTAGGAAGGCGGTGGAAACAGCAGTACTAACAGATAAAAGGTTGGAGACTTTCCTCCTGGTAGGCAGAGGCGGGAAGACGCTCTCTAATGTGGTGATTTAGAATTGAAATTTCAGCACCCCAAGTAGGAGAGGACTGAAATAACATACAGAAATTGAACAAGGACATGACATAAAGCCCCTGGTATATATCTGAGGAAAACTAGGAGTCAGTTCAGAACTATGCTTAGGGGCAACACTTTTCATTGCACTGGGTTAAAATGTATCTTACAGTATTTTACTTTTATGCTGGGGAAAAACTGCCCCCAAACAGCTACTATGAAGGCTTGGCAGCTGGTATACTCAAGAAATCTGGCCTCCTATATAACTGGGGACCACCTCAGGCTTGCTTCACAGGAAAAAAAAGAAAAGAAAAAAGATACTAATACTCATTTACACTGTGTAAACCTGTAAGATTTAGAGTAAGTTGCAAGAGTAAGATCTACAGAGTAAGTCAGGTGTGTGGTACTAGAGACAGAAATAAATTATCATCATGATTCATGAAAAATCTTTAATGGACTAAAAGTATCTCCTATTTAACTCTAGTACTCTGCAGGATTACAATATCCAAATCATCAGTGCTTTGCAGGATTGATAACTAAATTTTCTAAAAACTGCAGGAGTTCCCCAGCCTCCCATCATGAACTCTAGTGGACAAAATACAAAGCTACTGGGAAACACATTTCCCAAGTTGAAAATATTATTAAGTTGAGAAATGTGACCAACATATATTTAAGACATTATTGTATATCATACTTCTGGAGAAACAGTCACTAAGCTACCTTTTATTAGCAGTTTCTACAACTAAGTTCAGAAATACAGCAAAGATTGTCTCAAGATTTCAGTACTGCTGCAAATTTTTCAAGTTAACAGTATAATGGTTTATAATATAGAGTGTACAGTAAAACAAAATACACACAGGCTAAACAAATGGTATTCAGGTTATGAAAGGCAGCAAGAGAAGCACCAAAATACTGAAAAAACCTATAGAGTTGGCTAAGGACTTAAAAGGGAAAAAAAAAATCAGTGTAACATACTAGACATAGAGGCTCATGGACCCAAATGCACAGGAAAGCCTGCTGTTATGGGAAAACATTACTGTGCATCTCTGGAGAGAGAAGCAAGATTCACATCACTTTCAGGAGTGATTTAGAAGAGAGGTGCTCAGCGCCGTGGGGGGCTGGGAGCAGGGGCTGCCCACCCCGCCTGAGGAGGCAGAATGGCTTCCTGCTTTTTACAGACTTGGCAGGAGCACCAGAGAGTGAGGGCGGGCACCATCCTGCTGGACGCAGGTCCATCTACTGATGCGCTCTCCCGTGCCTCGCCGGCTTATACATTAAGAGCGGCCACTGCAGGGGACAAAGAGCATCTCTCTCACCTCCCCTTCCGGCCATCAACATCCCACTGCCTTAGCTTCTCCCAAAGAGAGAATCCTTCAGTCTTGATCCTCATTCTTTGCCTGCTTCTGCATTTCAACAGGAGGGGAAGACCAGGCTCCCTGGGGCTCACCTGAGAACAGTGGCCCACAGTATCGACAGAAGTGAGGCTGCTCAGTGATCCAAGTCCATAGCCTGTTCATGGACTTGTCTCAGCGTGGGTAACTTACAAACCAGGAAAGTTGTCTTGTGTTAGGCCTTTACAGCTGTTGAACCTTAATTCCACCTCCCTCCGCTTCCCCAAGTCCACCCCTTTGAGTAAGACCTCATAATGCACACAAATAAATTCCCATTATTCTGACAATCCCTCTGCTTCCTGCTTCATCAGAAGGTGCTGCTCTCCCTGCTGCAGCAAGGTGGCAATTGAAATTTGTGCTTTTGCTAAGTGCCTATCTTTTCATCCGACAGCAGTCAAGGTTGGGGCATAACGTGGAAATACACCAGCTGTGACAATAATAATGGCAGGATGGAGCATGTGGCTAGTCAGAAAACAAAGGGGAATCATGTTCCACTGTTGCTGCATCACAACCCCAATTACACAACCAAACAGCAGAACTCGAGGGGAGGGATTCTCTCCACCATGGCAGGTATTCAGGCACCCCTGCAAACCACGTCAGTCTAACACAGAAGAGGGAGCAGGTCGGACGCAGCAATTAGGACGCCTAAAATTCTGCAGCATGGACTGGAACACGTTGTGCTGCCTCCCTTTCAGTTTTTTATTTGAGGATGTATCCGAGGAAATGGATTTCCGGGTCTGATTGTTCTGGGCCCGGATCAGTTTCTCGTGTTCCCGAATTTGTCTCTGTAAGTGGTTCTGGATGGCAATTCCCAGGGATTCCGGATCAAGGGAAGCACCATAAACCTCCCACGTCATTCCCTGCTCATCCCAAACAACATCCCTGACGTGTTTGGACTGCTTCACCTGCACTTTTGCCTCCATGGCTGGGGTGGAGTGCTTTTTGTTCTCTCCCAGGTTTGGCACAGCCGGAGCGGAAGCAGGAATTACTAGAGTGTGGAGCTCACGTCTGGACTCCCTGGCCTGGAGGCCCTGCTGCTGGGGAGCTGCCGATGCTGCCATGGGAGGGGCAAGACCTGCAGAACTCACACTCAGCTCAGGCGTCAGTCCTGCCTGCAGGTTCTGGCCACCAGCCATCTGAGACTGGCCACTGTCTCCATGGCCTCTGCTCTCCTTCTCACCTGCATCCTCCGAGCATGCCTTTACCTGGACAGCAGCAGGCTGGCTGCTAACATTCACCCCTCCTTCTGGATCAAGCACTACCAAGTTTTCTTCCTTTGGTTTTACCACAGATAGATTAGGACTGACCTCCCCTTGACTCGCACCCTTGCTTTGCACAGGCTTTTGCTCAGAGCTGCCCAGGACCTCCTTCTGCTTGACTTCGCTGTCCGTGCCACAGAGTAAAGGTGGCCGGCTGCTTCCCACGCGAGGGACGAGATCATGCACGTTGCTCCTGGTGCCTAGGACAGCATTGGTGGAAGTGGTGCTTGGCTCACCAGCGCCAGTCCCAGACTGTGATGGAGTTTGATTGCTGGAGTTAACGTCAAGATGCTCAACTGGGATGGCCTTTGGTGGGACTGGAGCATCCACTGGCAGCTCAGCAGCACCCTTGATGTCACGGGCTGCACTGGCCATTTCAGCATTACCCACAGATGTTCCTTGGGAGCAGGGGAGAAGAGGTTTCACATCATCTGCTGATACTGGAGATGCCACGTCAGATGGGACCCCAGGCGGTTTGACATGCTGGGTTTGGGCTGAAGCAGTCACAGCCACAACAGTCGATTTTGATGTGATACCAGGAGAACATGGGAACTTTTGTTGTGAGGATAAACTGTCAGTAAGTGCAGCCTGGCTCAGCCCCATACCTCCTTGGTAAATTATGTGCAGTTCTTCCTTCTCCTCTGGAGGAGGGTTCTCTTTTAAGAAGGCAGCAAAGATGCTGGGACTGGTGGAAGCTGATTTGCTCTCCACGGTAGCCACGGCCTGCACCTCAGCATCCCGCCATGTCCTGCTAACAGCTTCCTGAGTAAAAGGGCTGCTCTCTGGCTGAGCCGTCATTGTACCCGTTTCTCTGAATTTGGAGAGCTGGGTGGGGTTTGGACTCCTGGGTGTGGGGTCCAGGTTGTGTACAGGACGTGGACTCGCGTGGCCAGACTGGGCTGGTGCCTCGCTGCTCTGCACCGCTTCAGTTTTATCTGGGGGATGCGACTGCGCCGTGTCCGCAGTCCCGCTTTTTGCCTCCAGACTGGTCTGTGGATCTCTCCCCAGGTCAGCTTCAGTGTGCCTTGCTGGCAAGGCTGACTGACACACAGCAGAACCATTTTTTTCTGCCGCCCTGTCTTTTTCCCCTCTTTGCAGAAGGTTTGCCTGAGAAGTATGACAGAATTGATTAACCCCGACAGGATCACCAGGGGAAGAATAATTTAACACTTCAAGTGCTGGCTGATCATCAGTCCCCTGAGGTTTCAAGGCAGAGTCATCTATCTGTGTCAGGGAGCTTGTTTGGGCCTGGCTGCCTTGCACAAACTGCCGGGAGCTCTGGGGGGCTGGCATCATCTCTGGCCCTCGCCCTGCCAAGAGGGCTCCTCCTGCAGCAAGGGCTGGTGCTGCCGGTGCCTGGATGCCCGCTGGCTGGGAACAACCAGCAGGCTTTACATCTGCAGGATGCCCCTCTGCAGCTGTGCTGGCCAGCCCGGGAGAAAAGGCCTCCTGCTGGCTGTCATCATCTGTGTGGCACTGCTCGCAGCTCTGTGTGCTGGCAGCACCTGTGCAGTTCAGGTCAAACAAGCAAACCCCAGCGGAGCTGGACGGGGTGCACGGGAAGCCATTGCTGGCCCTCTCGCCGCTGGGGGGTTGGGGCTGGTGCTTAGCAGGCTGCAAGTCTCCCAGGTGCTCCTCCTCTGCAGAAGTTGAGACCAGAGAAAGCTTGGCAGATCTCAGAGGATCTGGTACAGTCCCCATGGACTGTCTTCAAGATGTTGTTTGTCCTCAGCTTCTCCTTGGAGTTTTCTTGTGGGGCAGGCTTTCGGTGACAGGTTTCCTGTGAAGCTAATCTGTTAATGAAAGAAACACAGTGTTAGCAGCAGTCAGATTTAAGAAAAAGTACCCAGAACTAATTGATTTTATGGCATGAAGAGAAATATTTGCAGGCAAAGGGGAAAGTGAAGCACTCAATTCTGCCTGAAGGTCACAAAAAAGACATGTTTCAAGGATCTCCCAGTTCTGAGGTCTGGATGGAGAAAACAATACTGGGGACAAAGCAAAACCAGCTCCTCTGTTGTTGATACATTAATGAAAACAAGGACATGCCATGAGGGAGGGGAAAAAAAGAAATATGAAAAGAAAGAAAAGGTACAGGCTTTGTGTGGAAGTTTGAGTCACCAAATAAAATCACTGTGATAATATTCTCTAGCAAGCCACCTGTGGAAGGAAATGCCTGTGTGAAGAACAGATCCTTAGGTCTGAATGGATCCCACATCTTCAGTGAGCACCAGTTCCCCCTTCTTCTCAAGGATAGCCCTTTTGGCTCCACTACCAACAAGGACACAGTCACAGGTGACAACAGGTCAATTTAGACTAATGTGGATGAACCCAAACCTCACTGGTAATGAAGGAATATGGAGGGATCACAACCTGCTGTGTGATGCAGATAAAAACCAAGAGAAGGTACTGCACACCAGGGCTGTGTACCTACTTACTGCTCTCAAATTTAGATCCTTTGAAATAATTACAAGGAAGCCAGCTTGATTAATAAATGGAGATACAGATGACCTAGAAATCAATTTACAAGTAGGTGGTATGAAATTGAATGGGGAGCATTGCAGCACTGCAGAACAGGAGGGGTTCGTGCCATACCCAGGGAAACGTGGAGGAGGGATTTTAAGCAGGTAGAACAGAGTTATCCAGGTTGGAATCATGCCAGGACTGCAGAGAAACCATTCCTTCAAACAGGAGGTGATTTCCAAATGTGCTTGTTGGCTTTCCAAAGGGCTTAGCACTCTCCAACCTGGATGCCACTAGAGATCAAGGATGGGATCCATGTCAGCAGAGTGGTGGTGGCCAGTGATAAAATCCCACCCCACTCTTCTTTTAAACTCCAGGCTCTCTGGGCTTGTTTAAAAAGCTTTCACTAGCTTATGCTGCCAGCAAAATACAGGTGTGTGACTTGGGAGACACCCGAGTTTTGTTAACCTGATGATGGAAACATTGCTGTACCTGTTTGTGTGCCTGTCTCTGCAGGCACACAGTAGGATCTCCTTTGCTACATTACTAGGGAGATGCTGCTGGAAGCAGCGGTGCAATCACTCAGCTGTTCCAGACCTTCCCTCCACACTAGCAAAATCAACAAAAGCTCTTTCCAGAAGAATATCTACTCTCCTTCTCTCAGCCTGAATTGCAGTGGTATAACTTCCTTAGTTTCTGTAAAATCAGTCCTAAATTTCAGCACCTTAGCATCTTTAAAAGAGCAACAGGAGAAAACTGCTCACTGAAGGAAAATTTAAAAAAAATACAGCCAGTCTATTTTTTCTAAGAAAAAGAAAGTGCTGTAACTTATTACTCATTCATTAAGCTTTCTGTCTTCCAGATACTAAAAGTTTATTATTTTTATACTGCCTCTCTGGGCTCTGTCCAACCACAGAGATATAGTCTGCTGGGTTAAGGCAGCCCTGAGATACTATGATCCTGCCCCTGAAGGATCCCAAGTTCCTCAGCTGCACTCTGTGACAGCAGCCCAGCCTCACCCCACAAGGGCTTTCCACGAGGGCTAAGGATCGCCAAGCTTTTTGAGAAGTACTGAGAGTATGTAAACCAGGCTGAAAATCAATGGAAGTTTGTGGCTGCCTACAACATGTCTTGCCTTCATTTTATTCTCACTTTAGAGACAACCAACACAGGTCCTGAAGGAGGGACAGACGTTCCATGTTCACACTGTTGTGCTATAAACATCTAATGGCTGCAAGGAGAGGAGGAGATGGCTTTGGGTATCCATTGGACTAAATTCTGTTACTCTCTTCTTTCCTTTTCCAGACATCGATGCAAACCAAACCAGTATATACAACTGGGCAGCTCACATATATTTTTTCTTTATTTTTTAGATCCAGAGTTTATTTAAGAAAAATTAAGCAAATAATGGAACAAAACCAATTCCCATTTTTAGGATGAGATGTGCTACTCAGCAAACCATGTCAGAAGAAATAAAGATTTCAGAGAAAATCCATTTGGTTCTTCATTATACAAAACCTGGGCAAGGCAATTTGCACATTGGAGTGTTATCTTTTAACTTATACCAATGAACAGGGCAACAATTCCTAATTTTTCAATTAAATGAGTTAGTTCTGGTCTGAACCCCTGCACGAATCCTGCCCATCTGTTTAGTGGCTCTTCACCAGCATCACCTGAAACACACAAATGTTTGCCTCGTATGGTAATTAAAAGAGATTCTGCTACCAGCCCTTGACATATGTCAACAGAAGAAATTCTGCCCCAGAAAATCCACTTGGATCTATTCTCTGATGTGGGACAGCTGAGCATAGTCCAGACATTTTCCTTGACCCTTGAATATGGGGTGGGGGGTGGATCAATCTTCTGCCTGGAATGGCTCTGCAAATGAGTTAATTTATGAGAATAAGGTTTCTATAAAGACTTTGTTGTAAAAGCCATGGGAGCTATTTTCTAGACTGGTCACTAAGCCATCCTAATGACAGGAGCCAAAGGCACTGAAGTAGTCTAAATAAACATGGTAATTTAAGAAAATGTTCTAACTTAATAAAAATCAGAAAAAAAGCTAAGTCTTATGAAAGAGAGCAGCAAGGAAGCCCAACAGATTACAGAACTGGAAAGGCATTTTTACTATTGGAATCTCATTTTTTATTATTGTCTCACTTTTATTATTTGAGTCCTGTTATATAGGAATGAAGAACAATGCTGGGACCTGTGGGCAACACTACTCAACTGCCAAGACCATGAAGATTCCAACAAACAAACAACACTGCCTGAAAGCAAATACGTAGGAAAAACAGAAATACAAAACTCAGTAGAAGGCCAAAAAACATGTCAAAACAAATCAAGATCGCTGATGAATTTTTCAAGTCCTGTACGCCAGACATGGAGCAATCATCCAAAGTTTTCTTTTAACAGGAGGTGAAATTAGTATCTCCACAAAGGTCAAATTCAATTTTTAGTAATAAGAACAGATTTGCTACACCAACAGAGTTCTCCTTACCTTTATTCTTGCAGATCAAATTAGCCTGTCTGACTGTGTCAAAATCATCTCAACAAAGAATTACTCTGGACCTTTAGCAACAAGATGTTTCTAACTTTGGCAAAGTCTGCGTTTGGCTTAAATGGTCTGGGAGGGTCCCTGCATGGCCAGCAGACCTTCATGGACTCTTGCAACTGAGTAGGTCTTTTTTATGTGCTGTTAAAAAAACCCCAAAAAACCCAAATCCCAAGAAATTTCCTGGCAACTCAATGCTGACAATGTAAAGAAACTTCTATTTATTTCAGTAATACCCAACCCCCAATAAAACAGCACTGCAATTTTTACTCTTGCTGCTTATGAGAAAGTCAACAAAACCAGAAATCTGCATGTTTTGTAATACAAACCAATAAATTTTCAGGAAATTCCTACATATGATTCTGCCTTCCATTCGCTCTGGAAAAAATCTGAAAATCTGCAAAAGCACAAATAAGACTGCCAGCATCTCCACCTATCCTCAACTGTAAAAACAACTAAAAAGCAGCTCCCAAACTAATCAAGCACCGCTTTCCCAGTTCTGGATCCTCAACAGCTTTCCATTCCTTGAGTCCCCTACTCTTCGAGCCCTCTCTTCAACCTTGTCTCTGCAAATGGAAGAGCTGAACACTTGCTCTTAATAGTTCTAATCTTACAAGATCTCTCAGATCATCACAAAAATCATTATACAGCCACATCGGTTAAGAACAGAGATAAACATCTGCTGAAGTGGGAATTCAGTCGCTGTTCTCTTTTCCTGATCTGAGGGAAAAGACAATGGCTCTTGAAAATTGCATGAGACCACTAAATATATCGAAAATAAAACACATTTCTTTAAATTTTAAACATAAAAATACACTTGCGTCCTTCTAATTCTGCAGCCAGTGGGGCTTTTCCCCCCTCTTTTCAATGTCAAAGAATGTTTATTTTTCTGTTTTGTGTGAAAAAATTGCTTTATGGGTTATTTTCTCCTAGTTATCTGTGGGATCAAAAAGACTGGCACTACAAATGAAAGACAGCACAAAACAAGGACACATTCATTAAAACACGTAAGAGTTTGCCTGAAGAGGTAACATACAAGACGCAGAGCTTCCATCTTTCAGTGTGTTTTGGGATGCTGACAGGAGATAAATTATTCACTGTGATGACAGAGAGGGAAGAGGTGGTGGGGATTTCCACAGATACCTTGCATAGTTGTGATTCCCACCAGAGACGGGGCTGGCATTTCAAGCAGAGGGTGCCCATGTCCCACTTCCCCTTCCACACCTCTGGAATGCAGATGTGATTGCAGGTCAGACCTGCAGACAAAGCAGGAACCTGTGCCACAGACAAGCACAGAGCTGGGCAGCAGAAGCAACATGTTCAGCACCACAGGGCTGCAGCACTCTCTGTGCAGACATTAAGCAAAGTGGGTGACTGTATGTGCTGGTTTGCTTTTGACTGGCCTGTGCTGACTGAGTTAGCAGAACTTCTGTAACACTTCAGCAGATACTGCAAAATACTTATTTATTCTCTCACTATCCACTGAATTGATACGACTTTACCCAGCCCATTGCAGCTCAGAACTCCCTACGATCCTGAACTGTTTATTTTTATCTTTCACTATATTAAAAATTACATTTCTCATCTATAAGTTTTTAAACTCTGTGTGTAGGGGGGTTTGCTTGAAAAGCTTTTCAGTGTTCCTTGTTATTTTTTGGGGTAGGGAAGTTTACTTTAGAAAAGCACCTGATCCACTTGAAGACTCTGGCCAGTTCAAAGCTCTAGCACACATAAAACATGGATCCTCTCCACAGCCTTCCTGCTGCTGGCCACAGGAGTTTAAGGGCGTTCTGGATGGAAGGACACACTTTAATCACCTTTGGAAATGAATGCACATCTATTCATGGGCCCGCTTAGCACATCTGGCCTATACAAAATGCTGTGCAATGCACACATGCATGCCCCCTCTGAGAAAAGGACCTCTACTCGTACAAGCCTGCTCACGGGAAGTCGAGGCCACTCATTTTAGTGTTAAAGGAAACACCACCAAACAGAACCCCACAGCCTCTCCTAGAACCCTTCCCAACACTTGCATTAGAAGCCCTTTTTAATCTCATATGACGCACGCCACAACACTAAATCAGCTGGAACTACCAACTGAGCCACATGAACAGCCCTGAGGAAAAACCAGATCCAGCCAGGGCTCTCATTGGGATCCAGAGCCTGGCTCCTCACCAGACCTCAGAGCTCTTCCTCCTGGATGCTGACAAAAAACCAGCACTATTGATCAGGTCTGCTCAGAAAGGTGTCATGACACAATGAAAAATGGAAACGGCAGAGGTAAACATGGGAAATAAGCCCAAACACAAAACCAGAGACTAAGTACTCATCTTTGCTTTGTAATGGTAGTAAACTGAGGAAAATAATGTGAAAATCAAGGGCAAGATGCACTACCATTTTCAGCCAAAAAGAGATGGCTGCCAATTAGCCTGACACCTACTGAAGATTTATCTAGCAGTATTTTGTACACGCTGAAGAAACGCATTTTTCTGGTTGTTGACACCTCATCTTGCATCTCTCTGCCAGGTATAGACTTTAACTCTGCAGAGTGTAGAGCATGGGAACTCCACTTTGGAAGGACAAAGCTCAGCTCAACCTGCTGCCCACAACCTACAGATGAGAAGATGTGTAAAGCCAGTCCTACAAATGGTACAGTGGCCTCTGGGACTAATACAAAGCAAAGCAAACCGCTTTGCACCTTTCTTAATTTCTCTCAGCTTCTGGCAAACCTTAAGTACATCCTGCCAAGAGCCCTCGGTAGGAACCTTGCCCCAACACCTCAAAGCAGTCCAGGGACACATGGGTACCTCATCAGTCGCTCAGGGACAGATGTGTGAGAATATCTGCAATTGGCTTTTAATAGGCAGGCACAGAGAACAAAAACTGTGTGGTGATCAAGCGTGATTCAGCTCTACTGCCCTGCTGACAGTTACCCTACAATTAGAAAGATGTCCATCTAAAAGGAAATACAGCTCTGCTTGGAGACAGGATGTTCCAGCCTGTGTCCCATCTGTTCCCTGTGGGCAGCACCCATGTTGCCCTGGCCAGGAGACAAGCAGCAACCCCCACATCCAGCTCTGGCACCTGCTGACGAGCCCCTGGCGGGAGCCTGGGCACTGTTAGCAATGCCACAATGCAACTCAACCCCGAAAGCTGGGCTGCCTCTGCTGGAAATGCCATTGTCCTCTGGCCATGGCCAAAGACAACAGGCCGGCACACGCTGTGAATGTGCGGCAAGAGCATCTTGTTTGTATGGGAGTAGGAATCAAGTGGTTATGGATTTATGGGGGCACCACGGTTTAGCAAAACTCTTCCACATTTCCAGAAAGAAAATGGGTTTGCCTTGTGCTCCAACATTTTAAAGCAAGAAAAACCAGTATTTAGAAGTGATAGAAAATACAATATTGAGAAGATAGCTAGAAGACAACATTTGGTAAGGAGATTGAAAATCCTGGTTTAGATTAAGAATTGTGGTATCATCTGCTGCCATCGAAGTTTTGAGCCTTCACAGTTCACTCCTTTCTCATGGATTAAAAGCCTTTTCCAGGAGAAGGTCAGATCCTCACGTAACTGCAGCCTCTAGAATCTCTCAAAAAAACCCACACATGGCCAGAGGAAGGTGGCATGGGAAGGAACCACAGGAGGCCTGGATGACAGCCTGAACGCGCATCGCCTCCACACTCTTATCCCCGAATCATCCTGCCCCTCTACTTCCCCACTCAGCTCACCCTCCCAAGCATGCTCCCTGTTGCAGACAGGGGCTGTGGGCAACAGCAAGGGTGGCAAGGACAGGCTCTCTCCCTGCACACCTCCTCCCAGGGCTACAGCACCCCACAAAAAGGCTTTCTTCGGCGAGGCGTGTAAGCATGCAAGAGTCCCTGCTGAACAGCGGGCTTGCTGCAGAGCACCGCCAAGAGCCCGTCAGTCTTTCTCCTCCAAGGTGAAAGGGAAGGATAAACGGCTTTATCAAAACAGCTAAATCAAACAACAACTACACTGACTGGCAGCCAGCTGTAACAGTTTCATAAGCTACAGTGATATTCCTATCTCATATCCTAGGCCACCCTGGAGGGGAAGCAACATGTGGGTAAAACCCACAAGGATATATATTTTACCTTTTCTTTTTTTTTTTTTTTTAAATTTGATATTATTATGTTTAGCCTCATTATTTATCAGCAGTTTTTTCTTATTCCAGTGTCTGACCCTGGAAGTTATTTTTAAGGAAATGCTGCCTGACTTCAAGGGTAAGCCATATTTCAGGAGGAAGTCTGCGTGCACACTCCTGACACATGCACATGAGAGGAAACCAGCAATGTGCTGTCCACATCAGGCAGGTGACTCCACTTCACATAGCTCACTGCCACTGCTTACTTTTCTTCAGCCTACTATCGCATAAAAACAAGACTTGGTGTCTCAAGAATGTTAATAGGAGGGTCATAAGGACCTCTCAAACACCACTTTCATATTTTGTGTCGAAAGCAACAGAATTTCTAATCGAACAAAGGGAATTTCACTCCTTACCGACCCTGCTATCTTTCTGTCTGATAAAAGTGTGGTGAAATCTAACCCCCCATTAATGCATTTTATGCAGCTGACTGCATTTGAATGTTGACAGCTGACAAACAAAAGCCCTTCGTGAGTTTTTTGTGAGAGCAGTTTAGCAATAGGCAACAACAAATACCTTTTTCCTACACAGCAATGCCAACGTGACTTCATTATAAAGCAGAGTGTTCATCGTCAGGGATGAAAGCATAATGCTGGCTTGTTGCCCATGCAATTCTTGCAATTCTTGCTTGTTGCCCAGACAACTTGCAACAACCAGGATGATGTGGTTTACCTGGACATCCATCCACTGGAAGCTGGACTAAGACCAGAATCGCATTTGTGTGGTCAGGAAAACATAACCACTGCTGAGTAGGTGTGTCTTGGAAAGGGTGGCTCTAGGGACAAAGGCTGTTATGTACTTTTAACATGCTTTCAGATCCTCAAAAGGAAGTTTCCTGGATTTCATTATGACTTCCTTAAGAGCATTCCCCCAGTGCACTGAATATAAACATTCATCTCATGGCTGAAGCATCCCCAGAAGCAGAGTTACTACCCTAGATAATTAGGCCTGATTTGCTGCTGAATAACCATATTATCAGTGCCCAGACAAATGTATTGTAGCAGCACTTCTTATTTTAAAACCAACCTTGCAAGTAAGGAAATTCTGCCTTGGAAGAGCTGACAGCAGGATCAATGTATTTTGCAAAAATGATAATGTTTAACTCTCACACACCATCTGAAAAAATTAAGTTCTCCTCATGTATCATGTTATTTTAATGAAGATGCTGGGCTCAGTTTTAGAGAAGGGAATAGATCTTTACATAACAGGCACTTGCAAGGGACATATCCATTGTCATTTACAGGCATTATCCTAATGGAAAAGAACTACTCCAAATGGCATGTAATTAGAGAAGAAGGATGCAGTGCCTACCCAATCATTACTGTAACAGAAATTTGCTGTACCGTGTGATTTACCTAAGAAAGGCACGATGATGATCTCACCATGTCTGCTCTTGCCTCCTGGCTATCACAAAACACAACTCATGTGAATAGAGAGGCTGGCAGCTGAAACAGCTATCACCATGTGTTGTTTTTTTTTTTTAAAAAAAACCCCCAACAGTTAAAAATATCTTGCCTTCTTCCTGCTGCCACCTCAGCAGTTGCTTCCTGTTTTTTCACATTGTCACTTTGCTCTGCTGCTGGCTGTCACTGACAGTAAGAGCAGCAAAAAGAACAAAATAATCTCCTTAGTAAACTGCCTCCTGCTAAACACCTTCTCAAAAAACCCACAAGAGGAAGCACCATGTGCTGGGCCACTTTTTGTCTGATGTACTGAGGCTCTGCAGGAAACTGAATGGCTGCGGGTTGGAGGCCTTCGGTGTCCAGGGATAAAATCTGAGCAATTCTGTGGTATCTTTACAATGCCGATAAATGCTCTTTTGAGGGCAATGACTCAAACCTGTGTGTCCAGCTAAGGACTCTAAGCTGCTCACCTCAGTCACTCAAGCTTATGATGTGACTTTAGTGAGACCATTACATGAAAAGCTGTCACCTCAGCCTCAGCTTCTTCTTTTCCTTTACTTGAGGCCATGCGCTTTATTTTGTTGAACACTGACCCTAGTGGAACTGGGAAAAAACAGTGCCTCATTCACTATTTGCTGGCCAAACTGATGAAGAACTGCATGTGGGGTGTGAGGAAACCAGCACTTGTCATGTACTGCAGATAATCAGTGAGACCACTGTTCTTTATATCCAGAAATAATGAAACACCTTAAGGGTGTACAAAGCACTGTAGGTGGGTGAGGGTTTCCAGTCACCTGACTAATGAAGGTCAGTACCAGATGGGAAAATGGTGGTAAAATACTACAGCTATAAACCACACCAGGTCTTCGTTGGTTTCTAGCCAGAGCTGACAGAAGGTGTTGAAAAATATCTGAGAAACCTCCCAGATGACAGCGACTGCCACTATGGCAGATCTGATCAGGTAAAATTGAGAGAATCTTACTGTTCTGGCTCTTGGCTTGAGCAAAAGGCAGTACTGGCACTGATACAGACTCAGCACTGGCAAAAATCAACTCCCAAACCTTACATCACTAACTATGGATCCTGAAATTCACTATGTAGCCGGAGAGCTCTTTGGGACAAAGAGAGGCTCTTAAGTCTTCTCCATCCAGCACTTAGATGTGCTTGAACAAAGAGATTGCAGTGCTTCCTCTGGGTGAAGAAGCCAACTCAGTCACCAAGTCACTCTCTCAACACCTCCACCTTCCTACAGCACAGAAAAACACCAACAGCTGTGCTGTATGGTGGCTTATTTTAGGAACAACTCATTATTTGCAGTCTATCCCACAGGTGTTTGATGGCAATAGCTTTTTAAAGTGGTCCTTACAGTCAGACCAGGGGTGTAAAAATCTCTCACGCTAACAATTGCTGGAACCATCATCACTTCTGTTAGAATTGTTTCCTAACAATGGCTTATTCAAAACGTGTATTTTTATCCCTACATTCAATGTGTTTCTATCCCTCTAGCCCCAAGAAGGGGGGCTAAGGTACCCAACTGTCTGCAGCATTTTATACTGTGATTCAAATATGATTTTCACAGGCTTAAGAATAATTACATTCTCTGCTTCTGAATTCTTAAAAATCTCAGTGCTCTTAAAACAAATCCTTATCTAGTGTCTGATCTGGGAAGTCCCATCTGTGTTGGAACCAAACTAAGCCCAGGATCACTTTCTCAAGACAGACAATATTTAAGAGATAGCAATGCAAAATCTCGAGACTAGTTCAATAAAACAGGCTGGAAACAGAGACACAGCAGGTGTTGTAAGCCAAAGCTTTGCCCACTGCAGTATGGCGCAGTCATATCCATGCCCTAGACCTCTGCCATACCAGGCGTACGGTCCAGTCCGCACCCCAGAACTGTGCAAGGCTTACACCAGGCTGATGAGACATCCCTGCTTCTGCCAAAGGCTGGCATCTTCCAAGTTAGAGTTCAAGGTTTACACTGAGCCTATTGCTGGGCACACCTCTCCTCCTCATTTCTTCTGCATTTAGGACAGGTGGATTCACATTTACATTTATCGGGCGACTGAAGCAACGCATGCAGTGATGAAGGCACTGGTAAAAAAAAACATTAACTTTGACTAGAATCACTGTCCCTCAGGATGATTGCCAAATTGGTTAATGAGTATAATTAGTATTAATTAAAATGACAGCTCAAAGGAGATATATCACATCTGAGTTCAACTGAGTCTCAGGTTTACTGGAGCTGGCTGCCTTGACCACCTGGCCAAGCCCAAAGCAGACATCCCTGTGGGCAGCGTGACTGGCACTCACCTGGCAGCTATCCCTCCAGCTCACCTTCCAGCCTCTCATGCTACACTGCAAGCAAATCACGCCCCCAAGCATTTAAAAAAAAAAAGGAAAAAAAAATGATGTGGCACCCCCAAGCAATTACTGAGTTTATCGCCTAAAGCCCAGCACCTCCCATCAGGCTGCACTGCTTTTTACTCATCTTTGGAGCAGTTTTAGCTGCCCTTGCTCAAGCTGCCAGCATATTTAACCTGCAGATCTTAGAAGTGATCTAAGGTCAAGCTGTACCTTGCTAGAGCACAGCTGTGAGCGAGCAGGGCTGTGGGATAGCTTTGTCCTTGTTTCTAAGTCAGCTGGAGTGGAAGCTGGCAGGGCGTGAAAAAGGATCATTCACAGCTTAGGGTTTAATTACTGGACTCACATTGAACATCGATGCCCCATGCACAGAGGCACACTTGAAAGAATGAGAAAACACATGGAAACCTTAGAGCCAATATGAAAATCCAGACAAGATGGTTTATTTCCACATAGGACCTTCTTGAAGATAAGTACTAGATACTTCAAACCAGTCATCTGACAGCTGTGAATGCACAGCAGGCTTCCGACCAAAATTTATTTTTATTGACATCCTGTTTATGGATGCAATTTGAATTGCCACAAACTATGCATACTTACATGACTGAAGACAGACATACATATAAAATCTGATACATGCTAACAAAGATAGTCATCTAGCCTAATCTGGGTGATTAAAGCTGGGCATTGAAATCAAAGAAGTCTGATGCTCAAAAGTGCTGAATAATCAGAAATACCAGTAAAGCCAGTAAGATTCAAAAGTTGCTCAATATTTTTGAAAATAGAATTTCTTTTATTCCTCTTCTTATCCAAGAAATGCCAGAAGGTTCTAACATACTCTGCCACTTTACTGGATGCTACATGTGAGCATAGAGATACTAAACATTCATCACTTAAGCAGGCAAGATACAGAGCAAAGGTAGGAACCTCTGCTGTTTCTTCCCCTTCAATACAGTCTTAACACAGATGAAGATCACAGAGAAAGCTATGCAACAGCCAGTGTCTAATGCCAGTGATTTAACTACAGAACATATTTCTTCTACATCTCATCATCTACTACTAAAAGCTGTGCAATCACTAGCCCAGCGATTCTGGCTTTAGTGATCCACCTCTGCAACGTTACTGAAAAAATATTCAAATGAGCTCCTTCCCTTCCTACATTCAAGTCCTGAATCTACAAAGAGGGAAAGAGACCTCTGTTAAATAAAAGCCAGAAAACAAAACAAGTGTACAGAATATGCTGCTGCTAGCATTTGCAAAGAAAAAAACCAAACCCCACAAAACCACCACCTTAAAGCTGAATAAGCAAAGGATGTCACAGACCCAGGAGAAGTACTTGCACATACTCCACCCAAGAGAAGTAGCTGCAACCACTGCAGATTCGTAAGTGATCATACCAGGAGGTAAGCACTTTTGGAAAGGGCTCTGTTATTGCTCTCGCTCTTCAGAAAGCTCAGGCAGGGCATGGGATCAGATGGGGTATGAACACATGACAAGAGAGAACATCCAGTATAAACAGGGCAGCAGCCACTGAGATACTGAGCCAGCAACTCTACTTGATTATCTTTTCATCTTCTTACAGATGAGCTGCTTCTCTTGCAGAGAGCAAGGCTGGCAATTTGTTCTGAAATACCTCCCCTATAAACCTGTAGCCTGTGTGCCCGAGCGAACTCAGAGCAGACCAAGAACAAATGGAGGTAGTATGTGGACAGAGGCAGATTGTGTCAGAGGCTAACCATTGTATAACCATATTATCAAACACTCAGGCTACACTCCAAGAAACTTGGCTGTCACTAAGGTGGGCAGCCTTGCTTTCCATCCCTGCTCAGCTGCTGGTCAGCACAGTCCAGGTAATTACTGTAGCTTGATTTCCATTATCTCAGCTCTCTTCACTCTAGTCCCTCATCTATTTACTAACAATCCTGAGCCACAGGAAGACTGTTGGGTTTGTTCTACTCCAAGTCAACAGGAGAAAAATATTTTTGCAAATGCAGACTCCTGTGTGAGGTGGTTCGAGAGAGACAGATGTCTGGTTAGCACTGCAGATGGGCTGAAAAATCCCCCATCACCACTTCAAAACTCTCACCCTTTTCCTTTCCCAGAAGGACAGAAAATATGCTCTTTTCCCCTCATGTGGGGGGGCTTTGCCTTTATTTAAAGGGAAAAACTGCAACACCCAGAAATTCATTAGGCCCCTGGCCTTCTTTCCTGGCAGCAACTAGATGAAATGGCTCAGCTGTTGAATTTCAAGGTTAGCATGCCTCAGTCCTAGGTTTCTCCCACAAAACTAAAGTGTTAATGCTGCCCTTGGGAACACCAGCCTTCTCCCATATGGATTCAGTGACTTCATTCCATTTATGAGGCTGACATACCTCTACAACTGCTGAGTGAATTCTCTCCGGTAAGAAGGCAGGAGGAGGTAAGAGGTGAAGGGGAAACCTGCTCTTTCAGAAGAAAACTGAGGATGTGCAGAGGAAAGTAAGTTGGTTGGTCCCTGCAATAAGAGAAATTTGCTGGCCTTCTGCCTCCTGGACCTAGGCTTGAATGCTCTTCCAGCACTGATTCCCCATCTGTCTCTTACTGTGTGCTCCTTGCCAGACCATTTCACAGCTTCATATCGCTCAAGGCCAGGAAACTGTTCATAAATTGATGTTTTAAAATTGTCTTTTGCACCACAGTATAGCATCACTTTTGAAAGACAGTTTTAAGTATTTGTTATGTCAACCATGTTCCTATCTCTCGCTGCCTCATGTTGCATGTTCAAGTTGAACATTGTAAACATTGCTTTGTCTTTCTAAGCCTCTGATGAACACTTTATCCCATTCCCTGGGTTTTTTTGGTAAAGTATTAGGTCTCTCTCTTTTAATGGTTGACCAACACCAAACACTATTCAAAAGGCTGCTCTCTGATCGTACAGAAAGTATTTTTCTGTGTATAGGGACATAAAAAGAAAAGAAAAAAACCCCAAACAAAACAAAAAACCCCACACCAAAAACCCTCGGACAAACAAAAAACCCCAAATAGACTTAACTAAAAATGTATTTATGCATAAGGGGGGAAAGCCCATTTTCCCAAAGACTGACCTCTTTTCAGTCATGAACAGAAAATCCTCTCTGAAGAAAGACAGAATTAGTCATTAAGTGTATATAACCAATTAACACTTGCAAGTGTCAACGGTGAAGAATTTAAGATCAAGGCTATGTGACTACAAGATATTTATCCCGGCTAAATTCATGGAGGTCAGCTCAGAAGCCCATGAATGAAATCCCACATGCAACACACGAATGTCAACCCTACAATTCAAAGGGCAATATATATTTTTCATGTGCATTTCTTCTTCAAAATTCTCTCCAAAACTAAGCTAACAGGTTTACCCCAAAACACATTTTTAATTAACACATTAATGGTGTCTTTAACTCCGCAGTGCAAAAGAGTCATCATATGGTCTGCTAGAAAACAGACACTTTTCATTCATCTCTACCTCATCTGCCCTATATTCATTATGAATCAGCCGTCTAAGATGGGGTAACTGAAAGGATGATGTGGCTTGGCTTCCTGTCAGAATGGCAACTATGGTGTTTGGAACAATTTCATACTAATTCAGTATCTCTGGTTAGATACCTCTGGTAAAAGGCCAGATTTATACCTCCTGTAAACTACAGCAGCTCCATTAATGGGTTTTGCATCAAAGGAATTACAGCCTTTAACTGCAAGGTCAAATTTCACCCATCTAATTAAGTTTCCTGCTCTGAGCAGCATGTTAGCTACTGACTCTGATATGATTTTTACAACAGCAGATGTGGCTCTGATTGTCAGCTAGTTGAACTCATGTGGTCATTAAAGACTAATTTTGATTGCTGAAATCGAGATTATAGATCACATTGAAAAAGAAGAAGAGTTTCAACAGACAAATATGAGACAAACTGAGGCTGAGTAGGTGGGATTCATTAGTCACCAGAAGGCAGGCTCTGCTCCTAGAGGAACAACACCACATGAGTTGTTCTGGAGCATCCACACAGACGGAACTGATGAGTAACAGCAAATAACACTTCTTACAGAGCTCCCTTCTTGGGATCATAGTATTAGAGGCATAATGTAATTGAAGCTTGCTTTCCTGGTACATACCTAACAAAACTATTATTAGCTTTGCTGTCCTTTTCCTTCATTTTCTTCTCCTAAGGCTTTTTGAGGAGCGGCTCAGACATTGTGTGGGTTCTCTCCCTGTCATCTGCACGTTTGAGCTGGCTGCTGGTACGAAGGTCTGCTCACATTCCCACAGGCATGCCAATCTGGATACAGCAGACACATACAAATAGCCTGCCTGCAGGAATGTAGTGAAAAATAAAATTAAGAAAAAACCAAACCAAAACCCAACCCCAAACAAACAACAAAAAAACACCCCAAAACCCCAGGGTACTGTCTCATGAACACATTCAGTCCGCTCATCTTCTCGTTAGCAAGTGTGAGTGTGCTTATTGTCCCCCTCTTTGGCAAGCATCCTGCTACCTCCCCGTCCCCTCCAGCATGGAAAACTGTAATTCTAAAATAGGTCATTTTATTACGAAAATTTGTTTTCCAAGCAATATTCCCTTGAGGCCCTTCATATTAAGAGCATCTTTTGAACTGGATAAATACTGTTCTCCTATTTCCCAATATCAACTCATATGTTTATGTGATAATGGCCAAGCATGGTCCAGCTGGAAGGAATTCTCAAATAGACCATTTAGTAGAAGAGTATTTCTGAGGCAAAGCTCCCAGGCTTTATGATAGGATGTTATCTGCCTTTATTGCACTGTGGCCCTATGACTTGAGGTTTGAATTGCTCCTTTTAAGCTGATGCATACCGTGAACCTAGAGAGGACGTAAAAACCCCTTTTCTCACCAAAGGAAAGACCATCTCTGAGCTTCTATGCCTGCTATATGCAGGAGGAAACTGCTTGTCCCTTCCCCTTCCGAGGCATCAAGCTAATTGAGACCCAAAACAATCAATAAAGGCTGGATTAATTCCAGAGTGCCAAAAGCACAAGCACCTAAATTAATGAAGCTAATCCTTTTGTAATACCCATTTGTTAAAACTTCTCTGCAGCTCCTGCTGCAGCTTGCTTGACTTCTCAGGAAATGAATGAACCACTTTTATTCCTCAGTTGTAGTTCACAGCGCATCCTCATGAATTTTTAGCACCCACTAGCACACGGCCAAAACTGCAGGCTGAATTCAGCTGATGAAGCCTATGTTCTCAGGCATGAGATAACAGCACAGATTCTGCACAGTCCTGACCTGACCATCACATGCAGGTATGGTCTTCCAAGTCTAATCAGCTCTTGGCTGAGGTAGGTGAAAGCACATGTGCAGTTACTAATGCTCTCGCTTAGGGCATGAACGGGTTTATTTGACAACTGGGGCAGCAGACAGGGACCTGAAAGCCTGGCCACTTTATTCTGCCATACCATGCACTTCAGGTGACTCTTTGAAACACCTCTTACCCTTTCTGTGAAAATGCCTTTGGTGCTGCAACTAAGAATTGTCAAACGTGACCACAGCTGACTTTGTAGTTGGGATAGCTGTCCCTATGGACAGATGGAAATGCATGTTATGTCATGGAGTATTGAAGGAGCAGATCTTGTAAGGCTACTGCTTAGCTTGAGCAGAAATCTGGCTCCTCAAACTCATGAAAACCTTCATAGCCTCTTTGCTGGCTTTTAACAGATACTTCCTAACTATTAACCTCAAGGGCAAGATTAATGTTTTTCTTTTAATTAACATGGAGAGGCTGTGGTGTGCAGCAGCATTATAAAGAGTTCTGAAATGATGGCCTTTCGGAGTGGAATAATTCTGTCATCTTGTTTCCATACAGCTCTTCTCAAGACTATCATCTCTCTGACAAGTACTTTATCACTATTACTTCTACTCCTTACTACACTCCCCAGCATGCTTATTATATTCCATAATTTTCTTAATGAGTCATCTCAACCTTAATCTTTCAGTTGTGTGAAGTTTCTCATGAAACTGATGCTTCAGAGGAGGGAGAGTGAGTTTAATGAAAGTGACCCTTTAGTTTGTTAAATACTAAAGTGTGATTATCCTTCAGCATTTTCTAGCCAAAGTCCCCAGCAACCAGACTGCTTCTAAGAGAGCTGTGCTGGGAAGGTTTAGATGACTTTCACACCTCTTCACTTCCTGAAGTTGGGACCTGATGATATTGAACTCATTCCTCAGTGCCCAAAGGCCATCCTAAAAGCTGCTCTGAATTGCAGCTCCAGTAGACTAAGAAAACAGGGACTTGCTGAAATGCAACAGCACCCCGTCCACATCACCTTCTTTGCTGGAAAATTTCTTACCTGCTCTGTTATACCAACTTTACAGATTTAATCCGTTGTCTGACTCCCTTTTTGGCAAAACTCCACAGAGTCCTGGAGCCCTATGGAAGGGGAGGGACTGTACCCTGAGCACAGGGTACAATCCAGTACTTTCTGGATTAAGATCTCACTGGCAATACACCAAAGGTAAACTACCAGTCCTTGGACTTCAAAACATTTTACAGTTTCTTTACTAAGGCAAAATTACTTCCCATGAGTAGAAAATAATTTTCAGTCAGGCTGGCTTTAGGTTAAGGGACTCTGCTCATCCCAAAGCTGGTAGACACCACATTTCCCTGACCAGAGAAACCACATGCCAGCTCTACCTGCTACCAACAGGAACACTAATCTCTTCCCAAAACCACATAAAATTAGATTAGTAACCAGTCTACCATTCTTTTGCTTCTCTATTTCACCCAGGAAAGGTAAAAACCATCCATCTGAAAATTATGCCTAACCGCATCATTTTTTTTCCCCACATAAATGTTAATGAATTGACTCCTGTTTATGCAAATTTAAGGTAAACATCAGATCCTTTGTTATCCTGTGTTGGAAATCCCCACTGTTTCCATGATAACATCTTGACTGATTTTCTCAGCTTTCTAGTGATTATTTCATGCATGTAAAGAGGGGTCCTGGAGTCATCAGAAAATTCCTGAATTAATTCTTCACTGACTTCACTGTCATCATTTGAGATAAGCCATTGCTTTTTATAGTATCCTTTTAAGATTAGTCATAATGTAGCACAGTATTCATGCCCTCTGTTTGAATCTGTTTTTTGCATGAAGAACACTCAAAATAATTGCACATCTCCTTGTTTCATTTTGCCTTTTTTCTTGTTTGACTTCCCTTTCAAAAACTGAACTTTGTTTGTTTGCGCATTAGCATCACTGGGAAAGAGATTTTCACCATTAGAATGCGGTCTGGGATTCCAACTGCAATAGCCAATATTTGTTCAACGTTCTCCAAAAGAAGTAGGAAGGCACATGTGCGTATAGAAAGCCATCCTGTCCTTCAACATAAAAATGCCAACTGGTGATAACTGCATGATGATTTTGAAGAGCTGACAATATTAATTACCATCACTGAGCCACAGGAGAATCTCAAGATAGAGGTGTCACTCTGAGAATTCAAGCAAACATTGATTACTTCAATATTTTTAGAAACACCTTGTCCATTTAGCAGAAAGAAAAAATGTCAGAAAAAGGGAAAATAGATCTGTCTTTCCAAAGCTGAATGTTTGGTCCCTACGTTCTGCTTACGTTTGGTATGTGTTCTCTTCGGAAAATGACATTACTCCTGGTTGCAGGCTCTCTAGGCAACCTTTCCTACACTAGTTACTTCAGTCCTGACCTATGCTTTAGTTCATAGTTGTAGGTAACTGAAGCACTGAAGTAACTTTGCTAGCTCTTGCCAGACTCATCCAGACTGCCAATGCTTCAGGAAACACTGCCCTTCCCCTCACTTGTGCGTGCGCATTAATGTACAGGCACACAAACGAGAGAGGGTGTGTTATTACTATGTTACCACGATCAGTCCACAGACAATATGAATGATTTTAAACTTAGCAATGCTGCTGCTTCCTGGATCAGGAGGTCACCAGACCGCAGTGAAGATTCCTGTCTAGCAATGTGCTTATCTGTTCTATCATAGTTAAGTTTGACTGTGAGGATTGCCTGACAGGGAGATGATAAATATCTCAGAACACATACTACTTAGGATCCTCTTCTAAAAAAACTTCTCCTCTGCTCCCTCAGCATAATATTTCTTCTCCAAAGCTAGACAATGGTGATGTAACTTAGACTGGAAAATGAATTGTTACCACTTGCCAAGTGATACAAGCTTTCAGCCTCTGCTCAGAGCGGGTCTCCACTACATTAGACTCAGACACCAACAGTATGTAGTGATACTGACAGCACAGATACTAACAGTTTAACAGAGCACTGGGGTGTCTGTGTCCTCCTTGATCCTGTTCTTCTAAAAGAACTACTGTCAGAAGGAGGAAAAGAGGCAAGGAAACAAGCAAACTCATTTTACTAATGTATAATAAGTACAGTAAAATGAACAGTAGAAGTAATAGGTGATGCTAACAATTACACTCAGAGATATAATAGATACAGACACTTTTTCCTGGATAATTTAATAGATACTGTATATTTCTGGATATCTGGTTGATTTTGGCTGTGGTAATAGCTTCCACACCTGCCACCAAGCTTTGTTACACAGTATCATGGAGTTAAGAGATTTGGGGGAGATGTGGGGAAAGAATTGAAGCTGTTCCTTGTGGACACACCTGTAGCACTCTTTTACCACAGTGCATTGTAATATTTGTCACTGCTGGCATTCTTCCCTCCACTTAATTATTTTCATCAAGTGCACGTGTCCACTGCTGAAAGAAGACAAATAGGTGCAAAATGGTATTATGTGGTTCCCAGTCATTCCCCCTTTGGTGTCCTCTTTTTCCTTTGCCTTTCTCCCCCACAGCCTGCATGGAGGTGCAAGTGTTGGCACTGCATTTTCTTCCCTGTTTACTCAGCAGCATGCTGACACCTCAACCCTCTAGGATCTGCTGCCAGTTTACAAACGCGAGCTCTTAGCCACAGACTCCCAAGAGACAAATAACTCGGTGTTAATAAGTAACTGATCATGTGTGATTAAATTTTTTAATCAGTACCAGTCTTTGTTTCTATAGAACTGTTACTGAGTTCAAAGTCCATATATATAATAAAACAGATATATGCAGACCTCTTCTATTTTTCCTGTTTGCAAAAGTAAACTGTATTAAGACATACTTCCAAAAACTTTTCCTATTGGACAGTAACTTAATTTCATTCAGAACATGTCCAGAACTTGCTTTCCCCTAGTAAAATTATACATCTTTTTTTTGTTCTGACTCTCAAGAAGGTGATGTTTGCCTAAATTAGGTAACATCAGGTCTTAATCCAGGATTGCTCTTAAATCCACAAAGGCAGCAGATTCAGCCTATATCCTAACTCTGCCTTTAGTGTGGGAGTTATAAATTAAGAAGTGATGTGCTGCTAGAAGCATAATTCTAGGTTATGAAATTTTATTCTGTCTGTAGCTGTGAGACTACGAGCAGATTGCCTGTACTCCTACAGCAGTGAGGATTTCACAAACTGTAGGCAGGATGTTGTTCCCCTTAGCTTTGGCTGAGTCTGACAGAGGGAGTTTATGTTCTTAAAAATATCAGTAACAGTTGCAGGACCCAAATTTGACAAATTTTACCAGCGCCAAAGTATTTTGTTAATGAAATCTGTCTAACCTACCACTCACTGGACACTCTTCAGCAAGTTTGAGACTCAGAAACACTATCGTCTGTCTGTCCTGACCCTGTAGAATTAATTAACAGCTACAATTTTTATCGCTGGGCTGACTCTGGATGGGCTTCATAACTCAGAAATGTGTAACTTTTGGGACCAGCCACCCTAAGGAAACATACATATATGCTTCTGATTGCAAAAGGAGTTGGAGAAGAGGTGCAACTGTGAGAAGGGAAAGCACATGTTGAAAAAACTCAGAGATATTAGCCCAGTTTGGGGGATGGAAGCTGAGTTTGAATGGGTGAAGGAAAGATGCCTCTCAGGTAGTAACATTTCAAAATTTCATACTGGGGGGATATACAATTGGACAATTAATAATAAACAATTGAGAAACAATTCCTAAGATGCTGACACCAGCCTGCAGAAAATTCATCAGAATCCTAGAGCTCACTGCTACTCTGTTCAATCAGATGTGGTATCTGAGCTCTGTGATGATTTTTCAGACCTTTAAAGGGTCCATCACTGTTTATATTTAGTGTATCACTGTCTATACTTAGTGAAATCTTATGAATAGACATTTTCTGGGACTTGCAATAAAAAAACCTTCATGAATTTCAAGAGCACCCTTTGTCCTGACACTTAAGTCGTTACACAATCAGAATGTACTTTTCTTAATTTTAACACTTTGAAGACAACTAGGTCATTCTAAAGGCTGAAACCTGCTATCTTTACTCATACAAACAAACCTTACTCACAGGCATCGTCATATCACTTACTCCATGGGATGGTCTGCATGTAAAGACCTTCAATTTTCAGACCTCTTACATCACCCTCCCTCACTATGCATTAAGCTTGTAGACAGGGCAAGTCAAGGTAGTTACAAACACACAACCCCCAAACAAAAAAAATCCCAACCCAAATAAAAAAGGTTAATTTCAAAGAACTTTACTTTGTACCATGTCCCGCAGAAGGTGCCTTCAGACTGCTCAATCTCATCCTTTTGTTGAGATTCAAGATACTACACATTGCTGGAAAAATTGACAATATTCTGTCAAAGCCACCTACCTCTGGCCCATACTCTCAGACACTGTGCTTTCTAGAGAGCTGTAAGCCCAGCCTTAGGCATACTTCAAAACAAGTAAAACTCACAACGTTCAAGTTAAAGACTCGCAAAATAATGACATTGTATATGTCAGCCTAGACATCATAGCCAGCAGTGGGATTTACAGCTCTTTAAGACAGGAAAGCAATTCTCTTTCTCTCTCACCAACACTCGGAGGCATAGCTGAACAAAAGCAGTTACAAAAGCAATTCACTGAAATGGGCACTTTCAGTTTGCAGTTTGTATATTACTCAGTATAACTTCTTGGTACCATTTACTCTAGGTGACCTTAAACATATTTGAAGCTGGCTGGGAGAGAAGACAGATCTTTCAGGATGGAGGTCCTGGGAAAAGAAACCCTTCTGACTTCTAGAGGACACCAGAGGTCTATTGTGATTCCTGAGCTGCAGACTCCACAGAAGTGAGGTGATCTGAGGAGGAAAAAAACTCTAATATAGTCAGATCCAAAGTTATACATACAGAAATATTTAATTCAAATGCTCCTTTTACAGGACAGGCAACCAGCTTCTGAGAAAACCTTGGCTTGCAAAGAAATGCAGGGATCACTGCCTGTAACTAATGGAACAGAAGTTCCCACCGTGTAGTCGTGGGAAAGAAAAGTTTGTACCACTGGGTGAATAGACAGGGGAATACTCAGCACGAGGTTATTATCTCCACACGTGACATTAACAAGGCTTCCTGGAAGCCACTGTGCAGCACCGGTGGCCAGCAAGGACAGTGGTGGAGGCTCAGAGAAGAGCAGCCCAGACATTTCTCCTGGGGAGCATCTGCATTCCAGGGAGAGACCAAGAGAGTCAGGTCTATTTATCTCATTGGAGACAACGTTAAGTGGCTATTTAATTACTGCCCTTAAATACTTGAGCACAGGGAGATGATCTGAAACTAGATAGCTATTTAATCTGACAAACAAAACATTACAAGATCCAGTAGCTAGAAGATAAAGTCAGAAAAGTTCAAAGTGGAAAAGAGATGCAAACGTTTAACAAAGCGATTAAAAATTGGAGCCAATTATCCAGGAATGTAGTCAATCCCCATAGTTGGAAGTCATTAAATCAAGACCGTTTGAAGAGGCTGGTGGGCCAGACTTCGGAATCACTGGGGAATAGCACTGCTTTATATTATGGAAGAGGTTAGACTATGGGATCATATTAATTCCTTATGATTCTAACAAATGCACCACCAGCATTGTTATCTTCCTTGCCAAAAAAAAAGAAGGATGAGAGAATGAAGCACGAGTGAAGCTAAGGCCTGTATGGGGCACAAACCACAAGCTGAATGTGGACAACATAAGCCGCAGACCAGGAGCTGACATCATCAGTAGTTTTGTCACCAACTACAGCAAGAGAAGGAAAAGGCCGTGAGGGATTCGTGCCCAGCCCCAACGCCCTGAGCCAGGCAAGGGACATCACCTGGCCAACCCTCACGGCGCGATGCTCCTCGACCGTGACATCCCAGCTCACAACCCGAGCGGACCCTCCCGCTGTCGGCCCAGAGCCGCCACACTACGGTCTGGGCAGCTCCGGGCTCCAGAGTCAACCACCCGGGGGTACCCCAGTTTACCCTCACCGCTGTGTCCACCCGGCTTCGGCCCGTGGGACGCCCCTCGGCCACTATCCCCGCTCCGGGCGGCGGAAGGCGGCTGCTGGGGTTGCCCCCGTGGCAGCGGCCGCCTCCGGGGCATCTTCCGCGCTGCGACACCGCGCCCGCGGGCACGTTGCCGTGGCGACCGCGCCGCGCATCCCCCCGGCCCGTCCCGGCGGTGGGGGGCATCTCATCATTATTCCCTCCATCTTTTTTATTTCTTTTCTTAAGTTTTCCGCGCTCCCGTACCACGCGGGAGCCAAAGCCGCTTACAAGCGCCGGTAAAAACGAGCAGAGGATGAGAGAGGCGCCCTCGGGGCCGGCCCGGCAG